>RJWM01035183.1:0-19481 GCA_004363535.1 Dasyprocta punctata | reverse complement strand
AAAAATGAAACTACATGCCTCTATCTCACCACTTACAAAAACCAATTAAAAATGGATTAAAAACTTAAATGTGAGACCTAAGACTGCAACTGCTAGGAGAAAGCATAGGGAAAGCACTTCAGGGCATTGGTATGGTGAGAACTTTTCGGCAAGACCCCAAAACTACATGAAAGAAAAGCAAAAATGCTTTTTTTTTTTTTTCCAGCACCATGGATCGAACTCACAGCCTTGCACCTGCCAGACAAGTGCTTAAGCTGCTGAGCCAAACTCCCGGCCCTGGTTTTTTGAGGCAGGGTCACACTATGTAGCTCAGGCCGGCCTTACACTCACGTTGTAAGCAAAAATGCTTTTATACTAGGTTTTCTCAGATATTTTTGTTAATGACGAAGTGTAAAATGTTCTTCAGTTTCTGTAATTTTCTAAGGTGACATCAAAGCAAAGAGATTGGTGGGGTTTGTCATCTCATTATATGCAATAGCTGATATATCACTTTTCTATAAAAATAAAACATAAATAGTAAAAAAAAGCTCCTGTTGTTGATAAGTTTTCATCAGCTAAGTGTGCAATTTGAACACTTCACCTCTAGCAATTTCGTTATTATTTTATTCCCATTATCCAAAGAACTTCTGCTTTTATAGGTTCAGGTGTAAAAGGAATAAAATTCCTCCAGTAACTGAAGCTGCTGCCAATATTCTGTTAGAAATTTTGATCAAATTTTTGCTCCATTTAGCAGCAAAATATCTGAGGAAGTCTTATCAATTATAAAGTGTTCTGATATGCTTAAAATCCATCCCCAGCTTTTTTTAATTAAAACTTTGCACTACTAGAATTTATAAAAGTCATTATTAAGAGGTTGAACCAACCAGAGAACCAATCAAAACCACAAAAAACTAAGATTATACTATATATTTTTGAATTGAAAATAATATGATTAACTCTTAAGGAAATAAGAGACAAATAAGTTTTTAATTTTAAGTAATTATTTTTAATTTTGAAGTGAAAACTATTTTAAAAACAGAACTTGGCTTTCTTTCTTTTTTCACTGGAAACAAATTTCTGTCCCTGCCTCCTACAACAGAAGCTGGACATGTCTTCCCACTTTAAGCAAGGGAACTTGGGACTGGGAATGTAGCTCAATGGTAGAATGATAGTATGCAAAAGGCCCTGGATTTGACCCTCAGTACCACAAAGATACATAAACACACATAGGAAAATTATGTATTTATTCAATTCTATGCTGCTGTGCTTCTACCAAAAATGATCTGACATCAACCAGTCATAGTGCAATTCAATCATGACTGCAAATTAGCATCAGACCACAGATTGGGGCTTAGTTCACCACGAGATTGCTCTGACCTTGTACAACATCTATGAGTCTTCGGAGGAGGGGGTCCCAGGCACCTGCCTTTCAGGCTGACTGGATTCTAACTTAAGAGGTCCCCATGTCGCGCCTGGGGGAGGAATACTGCTGCTCCGTTGCAGGCGAGAAGCTCACCAGGATTCATAAATTCTGTATCAGTAAAGCATTAAAGATACAAAGTTTAAGGAAAGGAAGACTTGATCAGAAAGGAGGATAAAAGAGAATATAGATAGCTATCCTGGTAAGAATCAGGGTAAGGAGCTCCAAAAAGAAGGCGGTCCTCGAACTGCTTCCCAGGGCAATTTCTCTAGTACAGTTTTAACTCTTTCTAGTCAGGGATAGCCAGAAGACTTAATGAAGTCCTGTCCCTATAATTTCTCTGCCTACAGACCCCTTCCCCTGCATCCATGACCGCCCTCAAATTCATTAGTTTACTTTAACAACTCATGAAACTCAGAAAAGTGCATACTGTATCCCAAAGGACACACAGAAGATGACAAGACAAATAAGAGATTCAAATGGTGAAGTCTGGCAGGGGACACAGAACTTTTGGTGCAAACTCCTGTGAAGTCAGGCACAGCATCTTCCCAGCACGTCTCTGTGTTCACCAAGCAGAAACATCCACTGTGCCCAGTTTCTGTTAGGGTTTTACTTACATTGGCCACAAATGAACCCAATCTCCAAAACTTTCCCCTACCATGAGATCAGGCTAACCTTTCTGGTGCCAACTTTCATTCTGAAGCCTCACCATATTAATATAACAAAGATATTTTGCCACTCAACACCAAAGGTATTAGGAACTCCATGCAGAAACTCAAAGCAAAAGCTAAATTCTTTATTAATATACTACAAATGCCTAAGTAGTCCTACTGCCTTTGATTAGCCACACAAGCTGCTCCTTAACTACCTATTACCTGGTAACTGAACAATTCCTTCCCACCTTCCCCACTTGTTCATTCCATTTGTTCAACTCCCTCTTGTCATTCGTCTTGTAGTTTTGTCATTCTACTACTACAACAGGCCTCTACCCTCAGGTTCGCTCAAATTTCCATTTGGTTAGGTTACATCTTTATCTCGGTTACTTGTACTCTTCTCTTGCTGCTGGGACAAAATACCTGACACCCAAAATTACAGAAGGAAAGGTTTATTTAACTTACAGCTTTTGGATGTTTCAGCCCATAATTAGCTGGTTCCAAGGCAGGGTGGCATGGCACTGGGGCAACATTTCAAGGCAACAGCCAGAGCAAAAACAGGGAAAACAAGCCTCTTCTCCTACCTTATAGTGTATGCAAGCCACCCCCCACTCCCTAGGGCAGATGCAGCACTCACAAAATTTCTTTGCCCTCCTCTTGCACAGGATGAGGATATCTACAAAGTAAGGATTCTGGTTCCCTGCTGAGTCTCTCAGTTAAACTTCTAAACTTCTCAAGTTAACACAATGTATCAACCATAACAATCTTCATCATTCCTGCCCACAAATTTTTCTCCACTTAATCAATTAAATATTTCTGGATTACTGCCTACAACTACTTACTTAAATATTAATAGGACCAGGAACTAAGATTGTGTATATGGATATAACTTCAGGATTGCAGGAAGTACTCTCCTAATAGCCTAATTGCAAGAATCCTAAAATCTCATGCTACTTACCCAGTTCCCTCTCAAGAAAGTAGGTTGCTTGAACTCCTTTTGTAGACAAGTTCCAAAATGCAAAATACTTGCTTATCAAATGGCTGATTAATTATCAGTATTTACCACAAATCCCTCACTTTGCTATACACACTAATCCTAACGTATTACATCATGAACATTGTCAGATCCTGGCTAATCTCTATTGTTAAGACAACCACCTGAAACCAAACCCCAAAATCTTGTAACTTTATGCCTTTCATCTCTTCCCTTCTGAAACACTACTAAGATTTTTTTCCAAAGAACTGGTCTGTATTACCAAAGAACAATAAACTTCATATTACTTAATTTATTTATTATTTCAGCGATCTTTTCAGGGCATTAGCCAGGTATAACAGCAACTGAAATTTTTCTTCCTGTGGGGTTCTGATAAGGATAGCCCTTTCAATCTTGACCAGTTTGACCCAGCCTTACAGAAAGTATTCTGATCTGAGACAATGCTGATGCCCTGGTTACTAAAAACTACTCTTTGTCTCTGACCCAGCAATATGTGCCTTCTAGCAATATACATAAAAATGTAACAGTCTAACTTCTTCACTTGTGAGTAGAGTAGAATTTCAGACACTTCATATTCTTTTTTTTTTTTGACACTTCATATTCTTGACAATGTGCTGTATTTAAAAGTGGAAAATAAATGATTTCTGCATAATAATATATTTATATGTGGTTCTTTTATATGAAAGGATAAAATAGAAAATTGACTTAACAAAAACCCATTAAGCCTAATGTTTAATGGAATCAGACATTTAATTTTAAGCAACACACAGAATACAAAGAAAGAGTTAATGAATAAATATGAGCACTTTCCTTTGCAAATAAAATATAAAATTGAGCACAAGTGATTTTATTACTCTAAAAAGTATAGAAAATCATTTAAAATAATATTATTTTGTTTGTTGTCTGGGTGGAAATGTTACAAATTTACTTTTAGCTTAATTTTAATTTGTTACTGCCTAGTGAAATCTACTGGTAAAAACAATTCGAACTGTTTCAGAATATGAGTTGACTAAAGCATAATCCTGTATTATCTTTGTGTAACTTACCAGACTCTATGCTCCATACATAATACATTCTCAATTTAGAAAAAAAGGGAAGGGAAGGAAAGGAAAGGAAAGATTGGGACAGGATGGGAGAAAGAAAGAGAGAGAGAGGAGAGAAGAAAGAAGGAAGGAAAGAAAGAAAAAAGAAAAAAAGAAAAAGAAAGAGGCTAGGCATGGTAGTACACACCTATAATCTCAGGACTCAGAGGCTGAGGCAATTGAAACCAAATTCAAGCTCAGCAAGGGCAACTTAGTAAAACTCTGTCTCAAATATTAAAAGGTGCTGGGGACACTGCTCAGTGCAAAGGCATTGGGTTCAAACTCAGTACTGCAAAGGGGAGGAGGACATGAAAGCAAAATGTGAGAAAATATGAGAAAGTGAAGATGAGACAATGATAAACAGAAAAGTATAAAATAAAGCTAACGAATAAATAAAAGGGAGAAGAAAGAGAAAAGATAAAAAGAAGGAAATATAAAGAAAGAAATGAAGACTGCGAACGAGAGAGAAAAAAGACACTAAAGAGAAAAATATTCTTTTTGCATCACATAACAGTAACATGGTAAAGAATTCTCAAGACAGACTGGCAGATGCTATATCGATTACAGAATTTATACTTAAAATATGAATTAAAAGAAGTGAACAAAGTAAGATACATAGCAAAGCAGCCTTATTTTATCAGAATTTATAAGACTAGGTAAAATAACTGAAGACAATGATACAGTCTAACTGTGTTCTCAAAAATTAATGTGACAGTATTAAGAGGTAAGTTTTTAGAGGATGATCATGTCATGATTAAAGCAAGCCTTTGTCACTGGAAAGAGGGTTCTACAAAAAGGCTTGGAAGAGAAGGTGGTCTCTCTTCCATATTTCCATCATGTGCAAGTCAAAAATACGACTGTCTTCTTGCGCTTAGGCTGATTTGCTTGAGCTTTTGTATAATTCAAGTTCTTAAAATTTCACCACAGAGAGAGGACAACTAATCTGCCTTCTGGGGGACTATGCGACCAGCACAGACTCCTGGAAGAGAACGAGAATGGGCCTCTCGAGGACCCACTCGGCTAGGCCCGAGTAGCTCCGACCACAAGACAACTAATCTGCCTTCCAGGGGACTGTGCGACCAGCGCGGACTTCAGAAAGTGAAGTACGCACCTCCTGTATGCCTACCAGCGTGTGAGCTTAGAATCAAGGACAACCCCCCGGTAAGCAACCTGCTGGTTCGGAGGTCTGGCTAAATTGATAGCAACTAAGGAACATTAAGCAACTAAATGCTAGTACTGTTTCGTTGATTTTGCAGGCCTGGGGCCGGCAACCTGAGCATCTCTTTGGAAAACGACAGTAGGTAATGTAGCAAATATGGGGGATTCTCTTCTCTCTTGTCTTTGAGGCCCAATATGGTTCTCATTTTGCTTTACTCTGATTATTATTATTATTATTTGCTTTGTTTTATATTCTGTTTTTATTGGTTTTATTGTTTTGTTTTTGGTTCAAGTCTACTATACCTGTTGGAATAGTCAGCTAGTCTGAAGATAACAAGATATACTATAGTAGCTATTGTTTCCATAGTATCTTTCTTTGAAGTTCTATACTAGTTCTGCTGCTTTGTTTTGATTGACTTTGTTCTATTGTGTCCTGTTGGATTTTACTATCTTTAAAATAAAAATTTTAAAAAAAATTCACCACAGAGAGAAAATATATATATATATATATATATATATATATATATATAGAGAGAGAGAGAGAGAGAGAGAGATGTATACATATATGTGTGTGACTCACTACAGATAGCTGAAGGATAATGCTTTCTCATACAATCTCTGCTTCTTCATGTAAATTCAACCAAATGATTTTCTATTTTACATGTTATATTTTTTTCCTCCAAAATATACCCTTATCACTTGAAGATTTTTTTCTGTTATTGCTTATGTGTTTGGAACATATAACATTGCTTTGGTCTCAAAAGACTGTCCTTTAACTGGTAGATTTAATCAAAACCTAGAATGAAAGACATACAAGCATTTCATCTAGGAATAAAATAGAGAAAGAAATCAACAAACTATGACATGTCCCCTTTTTTCTTTGATTTAGCTGAACAGAAAATAAGACAGACAGCTACAAGCAAAATGACTCAATAAATCAAAGTAATTTTCTTGGTATGGATTATAGCATGTTGAATCCAAGGAACCATTCATTTTCCATAGACGTGTAACCCTCAATATGGGCAAAATTAGTCATATACAGTATGGGAATTCACAAATAAGTTTGAAACTACTAAGTTTAACTTGGCTAGTTACTTCAGATTTTACTCAAACAAAATTCACAAACCATCACCTACTTTTGTACAAAACACAAAATTTTTGCACTGATCAAAATTTGTCTTAAAAATTTGAATAGACTATTTCTTGCAACTTGAAACTACATATAGAAAAATAACTTGATTTTTAAGGTTATTTTGTAAGTCTAGACTTAAATCAGAATAAATCTGAATACTGCTTCAGTAAAAGAGATAGAGACACTGGTGGGTGACCTGAAGTAGGTATTCTGAGGGCTTACAAGGTATTGGAAGCATGGAAGTATCATAACCCTTTACAGCCCTTGCCCCTTTCATACCCTTCTAATGTATCAAGCTGCAAGTGTGGGACCTAGAAGTGAGAAATTCAAGGGTGCACACACACAGACAGTGCCAATGAGTGTGGAATCAGGTGAACAGCAGCTACTAACATATTTTTTCCATGTTAAGTAGGACCAGTCAGCATCCTGAAAGGAGTCTGGGAAGGATTGGCAATGACAGAGATCCCAAAGATCTAAGCAGGTTTCATCCATTAGGCCCAACAGCGGTTTAGGTAAAGATCTCAGTGAAAAGGAGACCAAGGATTGTTGAACATTTCCATTCATACTAGGGACTTTGAAAAAGGTCCAAAGCTGAGTATTTTCTTGAAGTATACATAGAAAATGCAAAATAGAATTTAAATGCAGTATTCAGAGAAGTATCTTACAAACCACTAAATAGGGAAATTAAGGGATCTGAAGTAAACCCTCATCCCTCTCTGGAAATGAGCAAGGGCCAGTGGAAGGAAAATCAGCAGACTCGGAGGACTATATTCTTCAAGGGAAGGGCCAAAACACGCAACAGTTTCTCTCATAACTTTTCCTTTTGATGTTTCAGTTAAAATCAAACATGAATGCAATCTAAAGACATAAACTTTATGCAACTGTTCCAGAGAAGCCCAAGTCCTTGCTCTAGGTTCTTAGGGTCTAAACTCAATGGATAGCCCAAATTTCATCTTCCTCACTAATCTCTCAATTTACAAATTCAGGTTATTATAAATTCACTGAAGAGTGTAATTATGGAAAAGGGAGAGTGTCTCATGGACTTCAGTAGATAATACTGTGTGCTGCAGATCTGTGTATTGAGATCTCTCAGCATCCAAACATTCATTACCCTAGCTTCTGGGGTATTAATTTCTAACAGATCACAGATGACTCCCTCTTCAGGAATTGTTCTTGACCAAAGGAAGCTACTTGATTCAAGGCTATGTTCCTGTTTTTGGAGTTAGCCTGCAAGCAATTAATGATAGGAAAGAAAAAAAGACCCATCCCCTTGACTCAGAAATTGTGGTATTTAAGTGGAGTGTCAACAGGATTGGAGAGCACTTCGGCATGTATCTGGCTGGGTCACTGTCTCGGTTACTTTTTTTCTCCTTGTTGAGACAAAACACCTGATACCCAAAATGAAGAAAGTGAAAGTTTATTTATCTTACAGTTTTTGGAGGTTTCAGTCCATACTCAGCTGGTTCCAAGGCAGGGTGGCATGGCTGAGGGGAAGCCGTTCATGGTGGCTGCAAAAGGGAAGAGCAAACAGGGCAAAAGAGGGAAAAGCACGCGTCCTTCACACCCTTACATTGTATGTCGGCTCTCCCCCTGCGTGGGTGTAGCACTCACACCACCAATCCCAGCACTAGACAATGAACCAATCACAAATGCTACATTCAGCCACCTCCATGACTGCATGAGGCTTGAGGTACCATCCAAACACAATCCATACCAGTCATAGAGACACTGCCTTGGGTTCTATGTCTTGTCCTCCAGTCCTTCCTTTCTGGCACTGTCCCTGCTTTTCTTCCTAGCATGAGATCAATATAATTACAAAATCTGTTATTTTGTTAGCAGAAGGAATATGGCACTCTAATACAAAGAAAACATAGCAGTAGGCACCATGCTAGGCACTTCATGGTAATCCAGGAGGCAAGAGTTATTTCTGTTTTATAGATGAGGAAGCCAGGACTCAGCTATACTGTTAATCACTATTAATAAAAATCAACATCCAAACATGTTCTACTTTGAATCACTTGATTCCAAAACCCATGTATTGTCTACTGCCCCAAAAAACCTCTCTCAGGCATGGTTATAATATTTACGGCAATGAAGTATGTACAAAATGACACACTTTTGACATCGAGTTTACCACTACCAAACTGACTTTGTTACAGCATAGTTGTGTTGTTGTTGTTGTTGTCATTGTTGTTGTTGAGTGCAAATGCAGGAATAAAAATACACCCCACATGGAGGGTTTGCACACTGAAAAGTGAATCTTTTTCCAAGATAGACATCTAGCTTCATTCTTTAGGGGCAAATGTTATCAATATTTCCTAACTACTGCTTCAAAAACTTTCCATGTCCATATATTCTTCTACATCTTTTTAAAGATCAAAAAGTGGATTGTTACAGGTAACTGAGTTAGCTAGAAATACTATAGGCAGTCAGATAAGGCTAAGTCCTCAAAGGAGCCAGTGCAGAAGGCAGATACCTTGCAACCTTGGAGGAGACAGACACCTTCCACTGTAGGTCAGACCTCAAGACAAAAGATCAAGCAAATACACCCACATCCCAAGAATTGATATTCTAAATAGTTCTCTATCACCCTGAGGAAGCCAGGAGTCACCATCCCAACCGCCTACAGGAAGAGTCACTGTTATTTAGGCATGCCCACTTGCTACATGACTTGCTTCCCCATTTGTTCTCAATTTAATCAATTTTACCTGAGCAACTAACATGACTGGTTGACCATAGTTGCCCACCTTGCAAGCTCCAAATTTGGACCCACCTTACCTCGTAGTTTTGCCCTGTAAAATTCCTAGAAAAGATGGGGACTTTGGCAACCCACTCAGGAACCCTCCTGTCTCTCAGACAGAAACTTTCTTTCTCTCAATAAATATATTCTGCTCTTAAAAAAAAAAAGTGGGATATAATTGAGACTTTGATTTTCATTTTTTTCCGTAATTTATAGGATTTATTTTTCCTTTGTACTTATAGATCTACCTCTTTGAATAGGTAGTTTAGCAAGCAGCTTATTTTATGTCTATATATTAATACATTTACCTAGTTCTGTATCAGAGGACTTTGAGGATTTCTTTCACTTTTTGAGATTAAAACAAAGCTGGATCTACATTTTCCTTTCTTTTGCTCTGCTTCTTCTCCAGTCCAGCTGCTTATCTCTGAATGCTTGGGTTTTTGCTCATTCCAGGCATGATCGTTGACGTCTCTGGACAAGAAAAAATGTCTGGGGAGATTCTTGCACATGTGTTCTACCTAGAGGTTTTAAGAACAGTGGGAATACACAGTGTCTTGTGTTTCACATGTTGCTCTTACTGAAAACAAACCCTTAAAGGTTAACATTTAACCCCAATCAATGTAAAATGTTGCAACAAGTAGCATGGACAATACATTTTACTGTTTAACAAAGTCAAAAACCAAACCCCCCAAAAAACTTTTTTTGTGTTCCCTAAACTTCATTTAGCTCTATTTGTAAGCCCCTAACAGTCTGAAAATTTATGTATTAGTTCCTCAGTGATTATTTGGCCTTTATACACATTTTCACTTGACAGGCTGAAGTCTAATTTTCATTTTATTAAGTGGATATTCAACAATACTCAGTAATATTTTTTTTCTATTTTGGAATACTAATCATCTAATAACTTTCCTTCTAGTAGCCCCTGGACCACAATACAATTAATCATTAGCATAGCACTATTATGTAATCTGTGCAAGTATCTTTCATTTGGCTTTGCTTGTACACACAAGGACTATTACAGTTCAAAAACAACTATTCAACTCAACTTCAATAAAAAATTAATCAGAAATAATTGAAAATGTGCTATTATTTGAGCCAGGACAGCCCAAATAGCCTCCAGATGACCATAACTTTTCACTTTTTAATAATCATTTTGCTACAGAGTAGATTAGCAACTTATAAACTGCTTCTCTGTAGCACACTGAAAAACTGTTGATAATTATAAGGACAAAGGAAAGGGAAAGGCCATTTACTGTGTAAATGTGAATTATGAAACTCCAAAACAACACATGGATGAATTATTCACTTCTCTTGTCCCCACTGGTTCAACATTTAGGATCTTCTGGTATTCCCAAAATTACCAGAAAGAACAGGTCTCAACCTTATTTATGAATAGCTATAAAACAATAGTTTTTCGGCGGCGCCAGCTTGCATCAAGGAAGAACTGATCCGCCTTCCGGGGATGGGGGCTCCGCCACCCTGGAAGAGAACCAGAACCGGTCCAACCAGACCGCAACGCGCCGGCACCATGCAGAGCCAGCTTGCCTCAAGGGAGATCTGATCCGCCTTCTGGGGATGGGGGCTCCGCCACCCCAGAAGAGAACCAGAACCGGTCCAACCGGACCCCAACTTGCTGGGACCGCGGGGCACCGGCGCGCGGGCTCAGAATCAAGGACATCACCCCCGCCCCCCTGGTAAGCAAGCTGCTGGCTCTGAGGTCTGGCTAAACTGATGGCAACTAAGGTACATAAAGCAACTAGACACTAGTGTTTTTTCATAGATTTTGCAGACCTCTGAACGGCACCCTGAATGTCTCTTTGTATGATAACAGTAGGCAATGTTGCAGACACCGGGGATTCTCTTCTGTCTCTTCTTCAAGGCCCAATGTGGTTCTCACCACTTTGTTTTACTCTGATCGTTATTATTTTTCTCTTTTTTTTTTCCTTTATTTTATATTCTGTTTTTATTGATTTTGTATCGTTTTGTTTTTGGTTCAATCCTACTACACCTGTTGGAATGGTCAGCTAATTTGAAGATAGCAAGGTATGTTATAGTAGCTATAGTACTCATATTATTGGTCTTCGAAGTTCTGTACCGCTCCTACTGCTTTGTTTTGATTGACTTTATTTGTTACATTCTGTTATATTTTACTATCTTTAAAATAAAATTAAATTTAAAAAATAGTTTTTCTTTTAAAAAATCCTTGGATCAATGCAACATAGAATGAACTCTTCCCAACATCATGAGAAATAGTATTCTTTTTAAATTTTCCAACCTTAAAGGATATAGCAAACAGAAAAGTTTCTGAATAACCTTTGTTTAAAAATCACTATTTGCCCTGATTTTCTTTTGTCTTTATCTCCCAATCTTCTCTTTTCCACACAGCAAAACCATAAACTTCTTTTTTGAGATGTAAGCAGGTGGATAATTGTTATATTAAGAAGTGAATACTTAAGTATCCCCCATCCACTGTCCCATGTTCCCAGGCTCTCTGGAAACCAAGCCTCTGTCATATCTATTCCATAACCCCACAGCTAGGCACTTACGTTTCTGACTCTTTTAATAGATCCAGAGAATCTGGAAATCAAAGGTAAATTGTTAGAATCAATATTAGTCTCGGTATTTGTATGAGTATCAGAAACACACCACATATCTGGTAACATTCACAGGATTAGATCAACTTTGAAAGTCTATATCTGGTGATCTGAGTAACTGTTTCGAAGATACCAAACCAAAATAACAACCTTTGTTATGTTCCTACCACCTTGTTGTGGATGCCTATATTGTTATTGTTATGTGTCTCTTTTGTTTCTTGTTTTTCTTGTATTTTGTTTTGTTTTGATTTTCCCTCTAATACAGAGAAGATAGAGACACATATATAGGCTTATAAATACCTAACACTTCTCCTAAAGAATTTACAAGAATTGATTTTATTATGTGTGATGGTATGAACAGCTACTTGGAAGAAAAGGAGACATTATGATAGACATTGCTGATTTCCTATCACCTTGTTCTGAAGTCCAAGAATGCTTTTATTCTTTGTTTTGATTGGTGTTAGTCTGTTTTCTATTATTTAATTTCAATATGTATAAAGATACGGACATGTATTTTGAAGAAAATAAGAGACATTATGGTAGCTATTGCTCATTTCCTACTGTCTGGTTTCGAAGGCCTATAATGCTTTTGCTCTTTCGTTTTGATTGGTTTTATACTATTTCATTTTGTTTTAATTTATTGTGTGTGAAAGTATGGACAACTATTTCAAAGAGAGCAGGAGACATCGTGGTGGCCACTGTTGATTTCCTGTTGTCTTGTTTTAGAGTCCTGTGTTTCTTGCCTTGTTCTGTTCTGATCTGATTTGTTTTATTTTGTTTTGTTTTATTCTCTTTAAAATAAAAATATATATAATAAAATTTTTGAAAAGTAATAAAGAACCAAGAAACCATTGGAACCTTTATGTTCCTGATGACTTTGTCAGTGATTTAAATCAGGCCTAGAGACAATTTTTAAATTGATTTTTCCAGTGGTTTTATTTGTAATCTAAATTTTAGTACCTATAAATGAAACATGTACTCTTCTTTCCATGGTCAGGACATCACCCTATTTTCTCATATCTGGCACCTTCAAACACTACAGGTATCTGACTGATCCTCACAGCAAAGAGTTTGCTACTCTTGTCCTTGGTATTATGAAAGAAATGATATTCACCATATTTTGAGGAATAAAATAAACATACAGATTATTAATACAGATTAAATAACACATATTTATAGAAATAAAAGATCATAAACTTAGTTTGAAAAGTTAGTCAGATAAACCTGCTTGTCTGTCTTACTGATTTTTATGTAGATTCTTTGTAAATAAAAAAAAGTTAGTGAGAAAAATAAATAAGAACATAACACAATCAATCATAAAGCAAGACACATACCCTAATAACTACCTGACAGCCATTAATATATAATCACCTCACATCCTCAGTACCTACCCAGGCCCAAAGCAGAGGCTACAGTAGGAAATGAAAGTGTTCTCATGAGAGACACCACAATGATGAGAGGTTGGAAAGGGAAGTCATACTGTGGAGATTAGACCCCATAAAAAGCTGAGGGATCACATTACTTGTGTCTTTCCAAAATGGGAAAAGATGAGCAGAAGCAGTGTCACCGTTTATTTTACACAGTCAGTCAGAGCTCTGAACACAGGCACAAAAGGACATTTTTAAAAGAAAATAAATAAATAAATGTTTAAAAGAAAAGCTGTTAATAGACAAACTCCATTAAAGAAAGAAAAAGTAAGTTTTAGGCATTATTCCAGGAATCCTCATCTGATGAAATAAGCAATCGGCTTCTTTCAACAAGGATAATCACTTCAGAGAGAAAAACTCTACTGTCATCAGGCTAATTTAGAGGTCACATTCAACTAAGCAAACTGTGACATAACCTGAGTTCAGGTTCATTTCCCCAGAACAAAAAGAGAGCCAAGGAACATTACTTAATAAACATTGGCTATTTCCTCTCCACTAAGTACCATAATGGGTGCTCAGGATAAACAATTACAATGAACAAGCTAAAGTCTCTTCCAAGCCACATGATCCTGTGTCTCAGTCCTTTCTACTTTTACAGCATACAATGTACACATAAAGCAACTGTCCCATCAGTAATATGTCTCTTTACAGTCACTGATTTCTGTGACTCTTCTTTTACTCCCCAAGGATCTGTATTTGAGGTATTTCAAAAGGTATTTCCATTTTGAAATTTTGAAATGTGACCCCCTCGCCTTAAGGGTATGGTATCCCCAGTTGAGGACCATAAATTTCATGGGGCTTAGTGACTGAAAAATAGAGGAAGTGGAGGCTGATACATCAACTTATATACTCAATTTGATTCTGAAGTCATGTTGTAAAACTAATCATACATATTACAAAGTCATCCATAAAAATCTTTGTTTTAAGCAAAATACAGCATACATGTTTCTATACCTATGATTTCATTCTGTTAAATGCACAAGGTAACATGCTATGCATTCAATACTGTAAAGCATCTATTTCTTTAGACTGTATTTAGAAATTACAGCACATTTTACAACTTGAAAACCTTTAACAAAATTATGAAAGCATCAACTTGCTAGTTCTGCCTATTTCTTATGAACATTTTCATCTTAGGGAGATATTTTTATATCTTTGTATAGTTCTTCTAAATTCTCTGAATTATTTTCAGTATAATATTTATTTCTAGACTACTTTTAGAAAGCCATCATCACCCACCTGCCTAAAGGCTCAAACACGACATTTTTTTCTTTGCTAAAAATGGAAGAAAGAAAATTCTCAGTGTAACTCACAACTCTGTTTCTTTAGGTATTCATAGACTATTCAGACACTGGACACCTATTAAATTATTCTTCTTATTGACAAGTAGATGGAGTTGAATTTGTAAAAGTTAAATACCCTTCTTATGCTGTGCCACTGTAATTAAAAGATAAAGTAATGATGTCTACACAAGATGGCAACGAAGGTAGACTGGACATTCTGAGGAAAACATAAAATAATCCAGTATGTCAGTAGTAACAATGAGTCTAAATCATTAAAGAAAAGTATGTTGGTAAGTATATGTGTGTACCTAAGTGTGTGTGCATGTGTGTGTGTAGAAAAAGAAACATAGACAAAAGGGAGACTTGAAAAAATGGATGGAACAAATATACTACCAGTGGAACTAATTCCAGATCATGGCGAGTTTAATATGTATTGAGAAAGCATATAGATTTTATTCTATTATCAAAAGGTAACTAACAAAAAGTTAAGCAAAGTATAACATGAACAATTTTTCTTTATTTGTTTTTATAAACAAATAAATAGCAGCAGGAGTATAAATTAAATATAGATAAAAGAAGGATTCTCTGCATCCTTTGGGGTGACTTTGCAGGTCCAGATGAAAGTGAAGACACAGTGACAAAATCAACACTTGGGCTTGCAATTTGGCTGACAAACACCGTGGTGGCTAATAATATATCCTTCCACCTAGATTTCCTGGAGTTGCACCTAAATCTACCATTATAGAACCTTGAGGAAACTAATTTCCCCAGCCTCAGCTGCTTTTTTATATAGTACCTTCCGGATACAATAGTACTTGACAAAATGCATGTGAAAGTACTTAGCCTCATTTCTGGTGCACAGGATGAACTCACTAACGGTGGAGGATCATTACTGGCTGTGATAGGGAGGAAAGGTGGGAGAAATTAAGGATATTGTCAGGTTTCCTATCTAAATAATGGAGTACTTACAAAACATTGGAAACTTTTTTAAAGACATGAAAAGAACTTTTTTCTCCTTCTCTCAAAACTGTTATCTGTCTCTTTCCACAGCTCCATTACTGTGTCTTTCACACACCACCAGGAAGTTGAGTCTGCTGGAAATCTAAAAGTTATGCTCTCTTAGATCCATTTTCTACCAGCTCCATGGCCCAAGAACAGGCTGGATTGCCTCAATGGATAGGATGCATCTGTGAGTTCCTTTCCCTCTGGATTGGTGTTGGGTTCAGCTAAAGTTAGAAACAGTGCATGAGAGAAGAGAGGTACTGGGCTGTGTACTGCAGCTCTGTGGTATTACCATAAGCTTGCTACATTTCCCAGGCAAAGCACCAACTTCTGCTTGTCTGCCCTGATACTTCTAGCTTGAATGCTACACTGTCTTCATGATTCCCTCTCACCTAAGTAAATAGCCCCCCTAACAAGTCCTTCTGCAGTTGCTCAGTTAAAGTGTCCTTTCTCTGGTTCTGCCAAGACCTTCAGTGACACACAGAGAATAAATTATCCTGGAGTCGAGGCTGCTAGAAGAATTAAGAGTGATAGAAATATAGCTGGATACACTTGAGATTATTCTTCCTTGGGCCTATTCTGGGGAGACTTCAGTCAGTTAAGGAAAGCTAAAAGAGGGAGTGGGACATTACACACAGTATGAGTTCTGTAAAGTAACAATCGCTGAGGGAAATACCTAGCTGGAAGGGTCTAAAGGCAGCCATACAAGTTATGGCTGTGCTGGGCAAGTGCAGAAAGAATGGGCTATAGGAGGGACCAGAAATTTTGTAAGTCTAACCATTGAATTAGATACAGTAAAAAAAAATTTCAAGCACAGGTACAGGAAATAAACTTAAAATTTGATGAGACAATTCACATCTCAGTAAAAGATAAGCTCAGATATATAGATAGTGTGGGCTGGACACAAAGTGAGAGACAGAGACAGACAGAGGCAGAGAGACAGAGACAGAGAGAATATGAATGAAAGAGGCAGAGAATACAGGGGGAAAGACCAGGTAAGGTGGCTGGAGGTCAACAAGAGTGAGTAGAGAAGAGAAGGGTCATGTCCTGATTTCCCCTGTACCAGTGTTATGAGGACATAAAAGCTTCCTTCTGCATCCAAATGCCATTATGAAGGAGAAAGAGAACCCTAATAGCGGGAAAATATTTGAGAGACTGAACAATTACAAAAAATACTTAATATTCAGAAAATATCTATGTGTTTAAAAAGCAAGATCTCAGGATGTTTACCTTCAAGAAGTTTGAGTGCCTGAGAACAAAATGAGATGATACAGAATACATACACCTCTTTCATATTTAACTTATGTTACCTTCCTCCCTCCCAGTTTTTAATCAATTCAAACTGATCTTTACTATCCATATAGCACTGCAATTTGGGATAGAATGTGAGGCTCTTATGGGACATCCTTGTGAAGATAAGTCACTATGTCTAGTGACATACATTTGCAAGTCACTGGCATATAGGTCTGGTCAGATTCATGGAAATAGATGAAGTTGCAAGCTCAAAAGTATGAAACAGCTCCAGAGTAAATTCACATTAGTAGTTTATGATTGTAAATGTCTCCAACTATGTCTAAATACATGAATCTTGGCCTTTCATTTCTTTACTTTCATTCAAAACAAACAGGACAATGTCCATGGTTTTAATTATACACTTATTCACACTCTCTGCTAGTTATTTTTATTCAGTAACAAGCAGGAAAAATGGACAGAATAAATGGCTTAAAATTGAATATTTTTGCACCAAGATTTTACATTAAACAATTACTTGTTCTTAACATTGAAATTTCTCACTGTCAGTAAAATGGCATCAGAAACTTCAGAACGTAATAGCAGACATGGTTTAGTGCCCAAAAGAAACTGTGCTTAAATTATACAAATGGCAAACATCTGTGGCAGAGAATTTCTTTACCTATTGGCTCATGCTACATAAAATTTTTCTTTGAGTTTAGGAAGCCAAAAGTTAATTGTCCAGAGAAATATTATGTTTACAGGCTATTTAAATGGGCATGCTCTGCATTCTCTTTTATAAGCGCACTGTACTCATAAAGTCAGTTATACCTTTAGGCAGTTACATGGAAGTGATTAGGGTGCCTGGCCCTGAAGAACTCTCCTTTCTGGCTGATATACCCACCATAAATTTTGCACCCATGTTTAAATATTTAGTCTCTACTGAAATACTTCATTATGAGTTATTATAAATATACCAGTTATTATCCATTTGCTCAATATGAACCGTGTCCACCTTCATATACTTTAGTGTGATAGGGCTTTCATGTCGCAAAACTACAAGTTTACAGAAACATACTGCAATTAGAACATAATTTTATTAATCTTTAGGGTATTCACTCTTAACAAGGTACAGTCAAAACCTAAGGTAAATGTTTCACTTTTTTAAAAAAGTTATTACAGTAAAAGGCACATTGCCATTAATCCCTTCAAAATTCTCCACTTTGCTTCAAACATACACATTCTTTTCTTCTTGCCACTTTCAGTATTTCCTTTGTGTACTTAGTTGTGCTTCCTTGAGCTCCTGAATCAATTTAAACCATGTACCCTTCATGATCATTTTGATTTTGGGGGGAGAACCAGAAGATACATGATACCAGATCTGGTGAATAAGGTGAATGAGGACACGTTGTAATGTTTCTACAAGCCTGCCTTTCTATTGGATGTCACTTGGCAACAGCATTCACTGTATATTTTTTGTACCTCGAGAAAGAGGATTTTTAGAACTGCTTCAGAAAGTGGCAACCATGATGGGATAAGTGGGTTCAAAGGAAGGGGGAGTATTTTGAAGGGAATTCATGGCAACTTTTTAAATTTAAATACTCACTATATATCTTGATCATATGTACTCACGTTGGGGAAACACATTTGGGTTACAAAGTCTGGAACTTAGCTTTCCAGATATTACCCATGGAGAGATTTTTATACTCCTTACCTTGAGAACAAGGGTTGAGAGCGTTAGCCTGTTCATTCTGTCTTACTCAGATTCTGACCCCTCGGTTCCTGGAATATTGGAGTGGATCTGAAGCATGCCACCAACAAGCATCCTTCAAACCAATGCATGAAATTTCCAAGCGGGTCAGCTGTTAATAGATTACAGCTGCCTGTGATTATGTGGCCCAAGGTAAAGCCCTTGCATAGAAGCAGTCATCCAATGACTGCTTTATTGACAAGATGGCAAGATAGCTTCCTTTTTGCAACTACAAGGAAGTTTCAGCCATCTCTTTCTCTACCTAATCCTGCTTCTTTCAATGCCTTCAAATCTAATTTATGAGAACATCCACCAATAAAATTCCCCCCATCTACAAGAATGTTTCCAAGAGTACTAACCTAAAACAGTTAAATTCAGGAGTTACATTGAGAAAGCAGATTCTAAGGTGGAATTTTGGAGTTGAGTCATCTGTAGATAGCGAGCAGTGACTGGCAGTCACTGGTGACAGGTGGACTGTTACTAGATGGTGACATAACATAGCAATGCAACTATTAAGGTTTTCACCTCAGCTTCATAGAATGAGAAGAGATAGCACTATCTAGGGGCAGGCAGCATCTCAAGTTTTGGGGGATATGGGGAAATAATTATAATAGGGAATATGGAAGAAATATTGCTAAAAGCAACCAACTCACTAGAGAATGACAGTGAAAAATAGATAAGTAATCAGCAATTCAAGGTAACATGTGAAAGCCAATGGGAGACCTTGGCAGTATGTGAAGAATTTTTTCTCTACTAGAGCTGGAGGGCAAAGACAGCTGAAGATGTTTCCCAGAGCTGAACTATGAACTTAGCAGAATTCTAGAGAAGTTCAATTGTAAAACAGGCAATTCAGCAATGTCAAGACCAATAATTGCATTAGTAAACCTGGAATAGGCATATTTAGATATCTGTAGTGAAAAATTTTAAATACCTAAGTTTTCTTGTAATTCCTGGGTCCACCAGAAATGATTCATTTCTCTTTCTTCAAGACTAGTACTGCCTCATTTACTTGAAGAAAATGTAGAGGTTTTTTTTTT
>RJWM01035182.1:0-19141 GCA_004363535.1 Dasyprocta punctata | reverse complement strand
CTGAGGTAGGCGGAGCGTTGTGAGTTCGAGGCCGGCTTGGGCTACAACGCGAGTGCAAGGCTGGCCTGAGCTACATAATGCGACCCTGCCTCAAAAAACCAGGGCCGGGAGTTTGGTTCAGTGCCTTAAGCGCCTGCCCTGGCAGGCGCGAGGTTGTGAGTTCAATCCCCGGTGCCGCAAAAAAAAAAAAAAAAAAAAAAAAACAAGAAATCAACCAACAACAAATGTGGAGGGGCTTTGGGGAAAAAGGAATCCTTCTCCACTACTGGTGGAAGTGTAGACTGGTGAAACCACTGTGGAAATCAGTGTGGAGAGTCCTCTAAAAACTAAAACTAGAGATTGTATTTGACCCAGTTATTCACCTTCTTGATATCTTCCTGAAGGAATTAAAAACATCATACCACAGCGACATATACACACCCACGTTTATAGCAGCACAGTTTGTATATTTAAATCTTGGAAACAAGAGCCGGGCGTGGTGGCGCACGCCTTTAATCCCAGCACTCGGGAGGCTGAGGTAGGTGGAGCATTGTGAGTTCGAGGTCGGCTTGGGCTACAACGCAAGCGCAAGGCCGGCCTGAGCTTCATAGTGCGACCCTGCCTCAAAAAACCAGGGCCAGGAGTTTGGCTCAGTGCCATAAGCACCTGCCCTGGCAGGCGTGAGGTTGTGAGTTCAATCCCCGGTGCCACAAAAAAAATAAAATAAAATAAAATAAATAAATCTTGGAAACAGGACTGGAGATATGGCTCAGTGTCACAGTGCCTGCCTCACAAGCATAAGGTCATGAGTTTGATCCCTGATACCAAATAATAATAAATAATAATAATAATAAATATTGGAAACAGCACAAATGCCCATCAACCAATGAATGTATAAAGAAAATGTGTTTTTCTTCAGTACAACAGAGTACTACTCTACCATAAAGAAGGATAAGCTTGAGCTAATTCTAGCTAAATGGATGCACCTTAAGACTATACTTTTTTTTTTTTTTTTCTTTTTGGTACTAGGAATCAAACTCAAAACCTCCTGCTTGGCAGGCAGGCTCTGTACTACTGAGCTAGATCCCTGGTCCCAAGACTATACTCTTAAGTAAAATAAATTGAACACACATGTTTAAATACCACATTGTTTTTCTGGTGTGAAAAACTGAAAGTGTAAATAAGGACCAAAATGTATAACAGACATTGGGAAATGAGATGTTCAGATGAGAAGGGGAACAAGAGAAGGGGGAGAAGAAAGGAAAGATGGGACCAAAAAAAAAAAAAAAAAAAAAAAAAAAAAAAAAAAAAAAAAAAAAAAAAAAAAAAAAAAAAAAAAAAAAAAAAAAAAAAAAAAAAAAAAAAAAAAAAAAAAAAAAAAAAAAAAAAAAAGAAAAAAAAGAAAGAAAGAAAGAAAAGAAAAAGAAAAAAGAATAGAAGGAAAAAATGGAAACAAAGCTTTTGTAAATAAGGAGGGGATGAGGGGTTGAAGGGAGGGCAGTGGAATGGGTAAAAAAGAGGCATGAAAATTTGACAAATGTTATGAAAAAGATCTACAAAAAAAATCTAAAAAAAAAAAAAGAAAAGAAAAAGATCTACATAGATGGTTATATCTCCAGTGAAGATGTGACTGTGAAAGTTTACAAGGAGACATTAGACCAGAGAGACCATCCTTTTACTTCTTTCCTTATTCATAAACTTCTTCCAATGTCCTTTTTCTAACAATAAGAGTAAAAATAATTACAGGTATTACATAAATACTTATCCTACCTACTCCTAGAAACAATTCCACAAGTTAGGTAGAGCAGGAATCATTATCCTCATGTTATATATTAGAAATGCATAATCAAATAGGTTGAGTGAGCTATTCAGAGTTGCACAAATAAGAGAATTCTTTTTTCAGTACCACAGATCGAGGGCTTTGCTCATGCTAGGCAAGCTCCTTACTACTGAGTTATATCTCTAGCATGAAAAATTAGTAAGAGAAGATCTGGGGCTGGTGATGTAACTCAATGGTAGCGCACTTGCCTAGTATGGGTGAAACCCTGGATTCAATCCCCAGTAACACACACAAAAAGAGGATTATGCTATTTTGAACTTCTTTATGACTCCTCTTTTTTCCCACCCCAACTCTAGCAAGACTACAAACACCAGGAGGGAAAAGACTTTTATTTTTACTGTTTTCTCCTCTCGGTCTAGAATATAAAGATTTACATGAATGAATGGATTTAAAAATAAAGTAGAATATTTAAAACTGATTAACGTTAAAGTACTTATTCATAGGGGGTTTAAATTAATTCTGTATGTTAGAATACCAGAAACATTAGTGTCCATTTTCATCTAAGATCTTTATTCTCTAGTGTTCTTGGTCCTGTTGAAGTCTTTTTTTTTTTTTTTGTCTTTTTGAGACAGGATCTTGCTATGCAGTTCAGGTTGGCCTTGAGCTCACTTTGTAGCCCAGGCTGGTCTTGAACTTGCAATGATCCTCCTGCCTCAGTCTCCCAAGTGCTGGGATTAAAAGCATGCGCCACCACGCCCAGGTTGTAGGTTTCGATTTTTGATGTCACATTCATGGCATGTACTCATAAATCCAAAATTTAACTGCAGGTTTGAAACTGACTAAGACTTTTTTTTTTTTTTTTGGTGGTACTGGGGATCGAACTCACAGACTCGTGCCTGCCAGACAGGCGCTTAAGCTACTGAGCCAAACTCTTGGCCCTAGTTTTTTGAGGCAGGGTCGCACTATGTAGCTCTGGCCAACCTTGCGCTGGCGTTGTAGCCCAAGCCGGTCTCAAACTCACAAAGCTCCTGCTACGTCAGCCTCCCGAGTGCTGGGATTAAAAGCGAGTGCTGGGATTAAAGGCGTGCGCCACCACACCCATCTTAAAACTTTCATTAAAGGCAGTAACTAAAAGGAAGCTTCACTGGAGTCGATTTGACTAAAAAAGTATACACATTTCAGTTCTCTTTTCTATTCTTTTTTACATTTGAGTTCTGTCTTTAATGTTTCAGGAGTCGAAACTGCTGTACCTATGCTCTTGGACATATTACTTTAATAAGCTATCTAACCACCTTTTGTGTATGTGTGGTGGTGGCGGTGGTGGGATACTGGGTATTGAGCCCAGAGGTCTGTGCATGCTAGACAAACACTACCATGGAGCTGCATCACTGACTCCTTTTTTCTTCCTGGCTTCTTTTCTTTTCTTTCTTCCTCCCTTCCTTCCTTTCACTCATTTCACAGGTGATACAAACCTAGCTCCTAGCTAGGCACAGTGGACTAAGTTGCTCAGGCTGGCCTCAAACTTTTGATCCCCCTGCCTCAGTTTCTCAAGTAGCTGGGATTATAGGTGTGCACAACTGTGCCCAACATTAACATCTTTTCACTAACTTTTTTTTTTTTTTTTTTTTTTTTTTGGTACCAGGGACCAAACTGACAACCTCAGGTGTGCCAGGCAGGCACCTGTGCCGCTGAGCTAAACCCCAGCCCTTTACTTAATTTTAAAATCACAACTGAGTAACTCACCACCCTTTCACCTCCAAAGTTCCATAACATTGCTATTTTGCCAACCAAAGTAATCAAACCATATCCTAAAAACAAAGTGTGGGCATCGATGTTCAGTAAGATTTATGGGAAAAATTATGATTCCACACATTCCTGTTCCTTACAAATCAGTTTCCGGATTAAAAAAATTCTTATTATTTTTCTCTAATATTCAGACTTAAGCAAGTCAAAGCTGAGTTAGTACCATTAGTAGCTGCAATACATGTGAGGTAACAGAAAGTCAATTAGACTTGGAGTATGACTGCTATTTCCTACATGAGTTAACTACAAGCCACTTAACATTTCGGGAGCTAGGTTTTTTGGTTTTTTGGGTTTTTCTTTCCTTTTTTTTTTTTTTTTTTTTGGTCTTTTTGAGGCAAGGTCTCACTATGCAGTTCAAGCTGGTCTTGAACTTGCAACGATACTCTTGCCTCAGCCTCCTGAGTGCTGGGATTACAGGCGTATGCCATCTTGCCTGGCTTGAAGCTAGGTTTTTATCAGCTGTGAAATGAGAGAACTTGGGCTTGGGATGCAGTGATCAAGACTGCTTGCCCAATGTGCACAAGACCCAGCCCGAAAAATAAATAGAGGAAACCACCACTTCATAGAATTATAGTGAGAATTAAAATATACAATGTTTACTTACAGTTATTGTAATAAGAATTAAGTTACAAAAAAAGAATTAAATTACAAAGTGTATAACTTAGCCAGGCGTGGTGGTACATGCCTTTAATCCCAGCACTTGGGAGGCTGAGGCAGGAGGATCCTTGTGAGTTCGAGACCAGCCTGGGCTATAACGTTAGCTCAAGGCCAGCCTGAACTACATAGTGAGACCCTGTCTCAAAAAATAGGGCTGGGAGCCGGGCGTGGTGGCGCACGCCTTTAATCCCAGCACTCAGGAGGCTGAGGTAGGAGGAGCGTTGTGAGTTCGAGGCCAGCTTGGGCTACAACGCGAGCGCAAGACTGGCCTGAGCTACATAGTGCGACCCTGCCTCAAAAAAAAAAAACCAGGGCCGGGAGTTTGGCTCAGTGCCTTCAGCGCCTGCCCTGGCAGGCGCGAGGTTGTGAGTTCGATCCCCGGTGCCGCAAAAAAAAAAAAAAAAAAAATAGGGCTGGGATTTAGCTCAGCAGCCTAAACCCCTGTCTGGCAGGCGTGAGGTTTTGAGTTCGATCCCCAGTACCAAAACAAGTGTATAACTTGTTTTTTAAAAAAAGCATTTATAGCATTATGTTAGAAAAAATAATAGCCAATAGCAACCACTGCTTATTTTTAAAACAGAGCAATTCTGTGGCTGCTTCTTCAAAGCTCACCAAGAAAAACATAAAAGACTTACTGGTGAGTTAAACTGAAAAACTGGGACTACTAGAGTGGCTGCTTACCGGTAGCATGCACAAAAAACCTTGGGTTCAATCCCTAGCACTACACACACACACACCTGCACATGTACGTCGCATATGTTTAAAGAACAACTACATTAAGGCTATTTCAATCCTATATAACATTACTAATACAATCTAGGATTCTCAGAATAAGTCATTTCTATTATGAGACATAAAATAATAAAGTGCAAAGTGCTTTATTTGCCTAGAAGGGGAACTGAACCTATTTTAGGTCAAAAACCTTCCCTGATTCATGCAAAGGAGTCCTTTCTTCATTTCAGAGACTTCAAATACTAATTAATTTTTCTTTTTTTTGGCACCAGGGATCGAACTCACAACCTCACGCCTGCCAGACAGGCGCTTAAGCCACTGAGCCAAACCCCTGGCCCTTAATTTTTCAAAAGCAGTTATCTGCAATAGCCTTTAGAAAGCTTTACCTTAGCTCCTGTGGCTTTCTTCCTAATACCCATTCTGCTTCCTCCAGGGTGTGCTTTTTACTGTTACTGGGCCCAGGCCTGCTCTGCAGAGCCAGTTTCTGCCTCACTTTTCACTTTTACTTTTTCAAATAAACTTTGCCACAAAAGAAAAAGCTTCGGTTAGGTGTGGTGGCACATGTCTGTAATCTCAGCACTCAGGAGGCGAGGCAGGAGGATCGCTGCAAATTTGAGACCAGCGTGGGGTAGATAGTGAGTTCCAGGCCAGCCAGAACTACATAGCAAGACCCTGTCTCCAAAAAAAAAACAAAAACAAAAACAAACAAACAGGAACAAAAACAAAACAACCCTAAAAGAAAGCTTTACCTTAAGCTAAATTACCACTATCTTACCAAATTTGATCAAATTCACCCAACTTAGAGGTTTCTAGTAAAAATAATACCATCTCTCATGCCTGAAAGTGGTTTCATTCCCTTTGGCGAAAAAGTGCTTTCTAGAATCCACTAGGTTTTTTTTTTTTTTTCTGCTTTTTTTTTCCTATAAAGCAGAATCTTTCTACTAATGATCATTTCTTTCGATTTATTTTTAAGTCGAGGCAATAAAAGGCTCAAAGTACTGAAGCCTTTTACTGTAAGCAATGAATAATGCTCTAGAAGGTCCCCCCCCACCCTCCTGATTCCAAGGTGTGTTGAGCCAGTGCCATTCGCTTGACTTCTTTGGTCCCGGATCGCAGCTGCCAGAGACACCACTGCAAATCCGATTCCTTCTCGGTTTCCCGGGGCGGAGTTCAGGGGCTATTTTTCATAGACTCACCCCTCTACCAAAGGGGGAAAACAACAACAACAACAAACCGCCTTAGAGATTCGTGTCCTAAAGCTGTCTGGAGTTGACTTTTACAAGCTGGATAATAACCTCGAGGTTTCTACAGAAACTGCCTGGCTCCGAAGCCTCCGCTCTGCCCAGCCGGGATGCGAAGGTCTGAGGGAGGACAGTTTTGAAAAGTGGACTTTGTCCGGATCTGGTTACCGTAACCGGATCCCCCGGGAGCGTTCCCATCGGGAGCGGCGGGCTCCCCCAAGGCAGCGGCTCTTTGCACCCGCACAAAGGGGCGACAGCAGCCCAGACAAAAGGGCCCAGACAAGCCTGGGGGGCGGAGAGGAAGATACGGCGCGGGCCCAGAGGCAGGCGGAGACACCGCCGCGGGACCTTTGTGGGAGGGCCGAGAGGGAAGGCGGCTGCCTCGGCCCGCCACGCCCTGGCCGGACGCGACCGCCACCACTGCAGCTCCCACCGCTCCACTCCGACCGCGACCCCTCACGGGGTCAGGAACACGACCCGACCCTGACTGGCGCTCACTGGCTGACCCTACGCGCGTGCTGCTCATTTTCCCTTGTTCACTGAACTCACCCGAGTCGCAACCGCCTCCTCCTCAGTCTCCTCAGTAGTTTCCCCCGGAAATCCTACCTGGCCTCTGGCCGCCAGGCTACAGCCAGAGCCTCCGGCCCCTGGGGAGGGGGGAAGAGGGAGCTGGCCGGACAGTGGAGGTAGGAAGTGCCGCCGCGGAGGCTCACGGGACTTGTAGTCGCCGCCTATGCAACGAGCCGGACCAAATGGCGGGAACTGCCAGTCCTTCGCTCTAGGCATGCGCCACCTGTTGCCCATGCCTTACTTACTTACTTACTAGAAAACTTTCCTAGTACCGAGCAAGGCTAAGGTCATTGGGCTTGAGAGGGCAGAGTCCAATACTGTGCTACAGGCAGTGCCTGAGAAGGGAGCTGATGCAAGAAACCGTGCCCAGTCTGCATATGGCCAAATTTCAGTTCCATTCTCCCCAAAAGGAAAATTGAGGGCCATTTTTTTTTTTTTTTGCGGCACCGGGGATTGAACTCACAGCCTTGCGCCTGCCAGGGTAGGCGCTTAAACCACTAAGCCAAACTCCCGGCCCTGCTTTTTGAGGCAGGGTCGCCCTATGTAGCTCAGGCAGGCCTTGCGCTCGCGTTGTAGCCCAAGCCGGCCTCGAATTCACAACGCTCCGCCTACCTCAGCCTCCCGAGTGCTTGAGGGCCAATTTGAAGTGCAAAACATCTATAAACAAGTTACCCTCGGTTTGGTGTGTAAGAAACCCAAGAATCACTCTCTTCGACACCTCCAACCTGTTAAGTTCAACCATTCAACATTCACAGTATTTCAGCCTCTTTGCCTTTTCTCCATTACCGTCACCTGGTGGAAGTCACTATCTGCAAAGTGGCACGCTTTTCAGGCCTCCGTTCTATCAGTCTCCAGACACCTTCACACTACTGCTAGGGGATTGTTCTAAATGCCAAACCGACTGTATCACAACCTAAATTAGGCATAAACACGAAACCTAAAGCTACAACGCTTCTAGAGGAAAACGCAGGAGTAAAATGCATAAAACAAAATTAATAAATTGCGTGTTATAAAGATAAAACCTAGCCGGGCGTGGTGGCGCACGCCTTTAATCCCAGCACTCGGGAGGCTGAGGTAGGCGGAGCGTTGTGAGTTCGAGGCCGGCTTGGGCTACAAAGCGAGCGCAAGGCCGGCCTGAGCTACATAGTGCGACCCTGCCGCAAGAAACCAGGTCCAGGAGTTTGGCTCAGCAGTTTAAGCACCTGCTTGGCAGGCGCGAGGCTGTGAGTTCGATCCCTGGTGCCGCAAAAAAAACCTTTTGCCATATTTAGTAGCACACACCCATAATCTCAGTACTCTGGGAGGGCGAGGCAGGAGGATCACAAATTAGGGCCCAGTCAGGGCAATTTAGTGATTTAGTGAGATCCTGTCTCAAGAAATAAAGCAGGGTGGGAAGGTAACTCATTGGAAAGGACCTGGGTTGAACCTGCAGGGTGGGGAGGAGGTGGTCTTCAATATGCTCAAGGGAAGACTCATTGCCAGAGAAGCTCTAATTGTGGAATTTAAGTATCATCTGTGGTTTTTTGTCACTGGGTAGCTGGGTTCTTAATGCCAAGGGGCACTGGACCCCTCACTTTCTTGGTCCGCTGTTCTTTATTTCATTTTGGTTTTGGTTTTTTGAAACAAGGTCTCACTATGTAGTTCAGGCTGGCCTGGAACTTGTAAGAATCCTCCTGCCTCAGCCTGGTGAGTGCTGGAATTACAGGGTTGCACCACCATGCCATGATATTCTTTGTGTCCTTCATTAAGAATTCAGTCAAGCTGGGAGTTTGGCTCAGTGGCTTAAGCGCCTGTCTGGCAAGCACGAAGTTGTGAGTTCAATCCCTGGTGCCCCCCCAAAAAAGAATTCAGTCAAGACACATAGGCAAAAGTCTAGGTAGAATTTATTATAAACTAGATATAGAGAGTTATGCCCTCAAGTGAGAAGGTGGACAGTACCACAAAGGCATCAACCCAAATTTAAGTTTGGATGCATTTTTATACAACCCAGAGTCACTCTGGGTGTCAGGAGAATTTATGATTCTTATCCACATTTTACCTAGAAGTTACTTTGGAATTATAAAATGTCTTCCTGCTATTTTACTTGAGACATGGGCTTGCTGTGTAAACCAGGTTGCCCTTGAACTTGCTGTGATCTTCCTTCTTCAGCTTCCCAGTGCTGGGATTACAGGCATGTGCCACCATGCTCGGTCTTCCTACCTTTTTAGATGATCAGTGTTTCCTTTCATCATGTAAGAATCCTACGAAAGTTAAATTCTTAATTTAATATACCAGGTCCCAGCCCAAGGCAAGAGGATAATAAAAATATTTCCTTTACTTGTATCATAGGGTGTAGGCGATAACAGCCAGGAATGCAGTATGTCTGGTTCTGGAGTTAGATAGCCAGCTGGCAAGTATGAGAAGGAATGTGCACAATGTGTAACTTTTAAATGTCATTGTGCTCTGTGAGATCACTTTAAGTCTGAGACCTAACATAAGACTATATTATACATTGATATCTTTACTTTTTTTTTTTTTTTTTGAGACAGTGTCTCTCTGTGTAGTTCACACTGCCCTTGAACTCACTATGGAGCCCAAGCTGACTTCAAACTCTGGGCAATCCTCCTTCTTCAGCCTCCCAAGTGCTGGAATTACACGCATGTGCCTCCAAACTGATGCCTTTACTTCTTTACTTAACTGGCAATCAATGCTATTTTGGACACTTTAAGGCCCACTAATATCTAACTACCTGCCTAACAATTTCAGGGAAGAGGACTACAGATGGCAACTCCAGGTACAACTAACAGTAGTAACAGTAGTACTACTAACAACACTGCTATTTTCTTGAACACCACTCAGGGCCTGGTGTGACAACACTAGCGTGTAGAAGTCCCAGCTACTCAGGAGGTTGAGGCAGGAGGATCACTTGAGCCTATTAGTTCCAGACCAGCCTGGGCAAAATAATAAGAACCAGTATCAACAAAACAAAGCAAACCCCTCCCAACCAGGCATGGGGACACAAGACTGTAATCCCAGCATTTGGGAGGCTGAGGCAGGAGGATTCTCATAAGTTCCAGGCCAGCCTGGGCTACATTGTGAGTTCAAGGCCAGCCTGAACTACATATCAAGACCCTGTCTCAAAAAAAGCAAAACAAAACAACAACAAAAAACCCACAAACTATATAAGCTCCTGAGAAGGCAGAACCTGAGACAAGCATACATTGCTGATAGTTTCCTTGGAAAGTGATCCCAAGGATTTAAAATGAAAGTCCAGAGTGAAGCAGGGAATGAGGAACAGCCAACCCAGAGATGCAGTGCCCAAGTGTCCACTGTCATGGGCCGTTGAAACTGGGTTCTGCTGAAACCATCTAGGATTTTTGAGGTTACCTCTCAGCATGCGTCCCTAAAGGCAACACTGAGAGGCAGGTGTCCTTCAGCTCTTGTCCCCAGGGGGTGGAACTTGTCTGAGGGAGAGGAATCCACTCTTCTCACACTTGTGCACAGCTTCCCCTCAGTGTCTTTCATCAGGGTTTAGGTATAGTTCCACGACAGAATGCAGAAAGACACAAGGAGAGTTGATGCCATTAGTGAGCTGTTTTCTGAAGCTGACACCAGAATCTAAGAGAGACAGAGGGGAAGTGAGGTGAGGTTTGCATTTCCAAATCATCCCTTGTATTGCTCAAATTTGTCCTTGCTCTTCATTAGATGCTATCATCTAGTCTTCTTCAGAGGGATGGTTGGCTATCATCTTTCTTTTCTTTTTTTCTTTTTCTTCTCGGTACTGAGGATTGAATGTAGGGTCTCTGGCATGCTAGGCAAGCCCTCTACCACTGAGCTATATCCCCAACCCTTTTTATTTTTTATTTTGAGACAGGGTCTTTCTAAATTGCCCAGGCTGCTCTTGAACTTTGTAATCCTCCTGCCTCAGCCTCCCAATTAGCTGGGATTACAGGCATGTGCCACTGCAGTCTGCTATGCATATAATCTTGACAGAGACTCAGTGGTAGGGCTGAGGGTATAGCTCAGTGGTAGAGGGCTTGCCTAGCATGTGTGAGGCCCTGAGTTATACATACCCAGCAGAAATATAAAAATAAAAATAAAACAAAAAGAAGATAAAGAAGACAATGGTGCTTGAAGTCCCTTGCAAAAGCCGGGGCTATAGCTCAGCAGCATAAATGTCTGCCTGGCAAACACAAAGTCCTCAATTCAATTCCTGATACAAAAAAAAAAAAAAAATTCCCTTGCAAAATATATGTTGGCCTGCCAGGTGTGGTATATACCTGCAGTACTGACTAAGCTGAGGCAGGAATATTGAGCCCAGGAATTAGAGTCCAGTCTGGACAACACAGTGAGACCCCATTTTGAAACAAAGGAAAACAAAACAAAGCAAAAAACCAAAACACAGTATGTTGTTTTCTACCCAGTTCTTATTATACACTCAACCATGTGGATGATGCTCATAAATAATGTTAAGTGAAAATGAAAAAAAACAGGACAAAGGAATACACACTCTGTGATTTCATGGTATAAAATAAAGACAGGCAAGCAAAGGCTAGGATGGCAGCTACCTTCCAGGTTAAGAGGGTGGCATCTGGAAGGGAAGGAGAAGAGGTTTTATGGTGTTGATAATGTTGTATTCTTATCTGGCTGTTGGTTATGTGGGGATTTTCTTTTTTCTTTTTGGTTTTTTTGAGACAGGGTCTTGACATGTGGTCCAGGATGGCCTTGAACTCATGGCAATCTTCCTGCCTCAGCCTCCCAAGTACTAGGACGACAGGTGTATTCCACCACATCTGGCCTATGCGGGCACTTTCAATTCATAAAAATCATCAGTTGGTATATGTATACTTTTTTTTTACTCTCATGTAATTTTGTTTTGCCCAGGCCAATTTAAATTGCTGGACTTGAATGATTTTCCTGCCTCACACTCTTGAGTAGCTGGGTCTACAGGAGCTCACCATTGTGCCTGGCTCCTTAGAATTTTTTAAGAAGGAAGTGGCCTGGATTGGGTCTCTCATCTTCTGAGAAACCAATTAACAGTAAAGCTTATTTGTAGCCATTAATATTTCTGGATTTGGGGCTCAGGAATACTACTGGAGTGTAATGTTAGGAGCATGGGTTTTGGCAATAAAGAATGGTCCTGGCACTTCCTTTGTATGTTTCCTTGGTTGAGTAATTTAAACCATTAAGACTCAGTTTCTGAGCCGGGCGTGGTGGCGCACGCCTTTAATCCCAGCACTCAGGAGGCTGAGGTAGGCGGAGCGTTGTGAGTTCAAGGCCGGCTTGGGCTACAACGCGGCACAAGGCCGACCTGAGCTACATAGTGCGACCCTGCCTCAAAAAACCAGGGCCGGGAGTTTGGCTCAGTGGCTTAAGCGCCTGCCCTCAAGGCTGTGAGTTCAATCCCCGGTGCCGCAAACAAACAAACAAAAAAAAAAAAAGACTCAGTTTCTGGGGCCAGGGATATAGCTCAGTGATGCAGTGCCTACCTGGCAAGCATGAGGTCCTGAGTTTGATTCCTGGTACTAAAAAACAAACTCAGTTTCTGGGTTGCAGGTATAGTTCAATGGTAGAGCTCACTCTTAGTAAAGGCAAGGCCCTAGGTTTGATCCCTGATTTAAAACATGCCACCCAGGGTCAGGGATATAGCTTAGCAGCACAGCACCTGCCTAGCAAGTGGAAGGTCCTGAGTTCGATTCCCAGTACCCCACCCCCTCAAAAAAAAAGCCATCTAATGCTGTATGCTGTTTTAGGATTTGTACATACACAGTAAAAATACAAAAATCATACGATAATATAAGGCATTTGTATGGGGTATGCTATATCACCCCAAGTCCTCATATAATTTTGATGGGGCTGAGTTATTGGTTTGTTGACTGACAATGTGAGCGCTGTGCCCACCCAGGGGTGGAGCTAACATACAGTGTAAGGGAAGGCGGGTCTTCCTCTTGTTCGCTTCCGGCTTCCTTCCTTCGCTCTCTAGCCAGCGCGACTTGCAGCTTGCAGCCACCATGAACTGTAACCCTGTGATCCCATGCTGCCTTGGAGCCAACTTTATGGACTGAAACTCCCGAGAAACTGTAAGAATAAACCTTTCCTTCCCTAACTTTGGGCGTCAGGTATTTTGTCTTGGCAACAAGTAAAAAGTAACCAAGACAGCATTCAAGCAAAAAATTAATTCCATTACCTCCGAGAAAAAAGAATGGTGATTGGGAGTCTAAGGCAGGAATTTTGCCATCCATTCAAAGCCACCCTGGGGTACATAGTGAGTTCAAGACAAGCCTGAACTACATTACAAGACCCTGTCTCAAAACAAAAATACAGAAAACCTCTGATATTTCATTTCTTATTAAAAAAATTTTTAAGAATATAAGACAAACAATTAAAATTTGCTAAAGTCAATGAAAGATATCTGGGTATAAAATTTTCTTTTTTTTTATGGTACTAGGAATTGAACTCATGACCTTGCACTTGCTAGGCAGGTGCTGTGCTGCTGAGCTGTATCCCCAGACCTCTGGGTAAATTAATCTCTTCATTTTTCTATATGTTTGAATGGTTATTCAGAAGCGAAACTTGTGCAAAATATGCTACATTTCTTTGGTAAGATAAAACAATTATGTATTTTCATCAACAGTTGCCATCCTGAAATCAATGACTCTGGTCGTGGGAGTATTGTGCTTTAATCAGATTTGTTATTCTTTCATTTTGTTTACATAGATTAAATTCCACTATTTTAAGTGTTCAGCTCTGAGTTCTGACAGCTGCATACACTTGTGTAACCACTGTCTAGTCTATGTAAGAATAGTTTCATTACCTCAAAATATTTCCTCATTTTCTTTGATAGTCAACCTCTTCCCCTAACCCAACCCATGCCATTCACTAACCTGTTTCCATTCCCATAATGTGACTTTTCCTAAAATATCGTTTAAATGGAATCAAAGAGTAAGTAGCTTTTTGAATCTGGCTATTTTCACTTAGAATAATGCATATGAGATTGATGTACATTGTTCATGCGTGCATCAGTAGTTTGCTCCTTTATTTTTTTTTTTTTTTGTTTTTGCTGTACTGGGGATTGAACCCAGGGTTTTGCTCATACTCAGCAAGCACTCTACCTCTGAACTACATCCCCAGCCCACTATGTTCCTTTTAACTGCTGAATAATACTCCCTTGTATGGATATGCCACAGTTATTTTCAGGTCACCAGGTTTAACACATTAGGATTATTTCTGTGTTTTGTCAAATGTGAATAAAGTTAATAGAAGCATTCTACACAGATTTTGTATAACCATATGTTTTTATTTCATTTGGGTGCATTTATAGAAGTGGTATTGCTGAGTTGAGATATGTGTATTTAACATTATAAGAAAAAATTTTCCAAACTGACTACAATATTTTATATTTTTACCAGCAATGAATGTATGAGCACTGCAAGTGCTTTGCATCTGTGATCATCAGCATTTGTTATCACTGGTTTTTATTTTTTCATACATATATAGCCTGGACTACAAAGTGAGTTCAAGGCCAGCCTCAACTGCATAGTGAGACCCCATCTCAAAAAATAGGGCCGGGGATTTAGCTCAGTGGTGTAAGCACCTGCCTGGCAGGCATGAGGTTGTGCGTTTGATCCCCCGTACCAAAAAAAAAAAAAAAAAAGCAAAGAACGTGCTGGGGACCTCTGAAACATAGTTCTGCTGCATGTGCTTTAAAATCATTTCACCAGTTTCAAATTCTGTGATCTCTCCTACACAGCTGTTCAAGACTAAAAGCCTATCTGGCTGAGAATCAGAAGTCAAATTCATAAGCAAAGAATTGGGCCAATCAGAGAACAGTATGGAAATTGTGGCTGTGAATATAAAATTTCCTCACCATAGCTTTGAATGGTCCAGAAGTCAGAGACTGTTGTTGCTGCCACCTGTAGGGTACATCTCTCAATATCAGGTTCACAGAAATACCCTAAATGTATGACTCTGGATTGGCCAGCTAGAGAAAGTGACTTATAAATGCTTCTTTCATTCCCTCCAATCATACTCCGAGACAAACCTAAATTAGCAGTAGGGATTTCTGAAGTGAGGACGAGGCTATCAGATTGTCTGGGTTCAAATCCTGTTTTCACCTGTTCCATATAGCTCAGTTCCTTATCTATAAAATGGGGATAGTAACAGTAGTTCCTTCATATAGGTTTGTGAGGACTGAATCAGGCAGTATAAAGCGCTGAACATGTAACAGGAATTAATAATTGTTGCTGTTAGGCAGATCGGGCGCAGCCTCTCCCATTCCAAACTGACAAACTGTACCCTGGCACACAGTGGTCCAGTGGAAAGATATTTAGCACCTAGCTGCACTATTTATGATCTGTTACGTTGGGCAGGTGTCCAAACCTCACTGACCCTTCCCTGACCTCACAGGTGGCTCAGAGGTTACATGAGCTCAGCCACGTGAAGCACGAAGGCAGCGCCTATCATGGAGTGGACAGTTAATAGATGGCATCTGAGAGAGTGACAAGCAACACAGGAGTAGCTGCCAGCTGTAGCTGAAGGTAAATGAAGGCAGGTTGCAAACAGGCAGCTGCTAACTCAGACATTTTCACTTGGCCCCCGGAGTTTTAGATTTTTAAAAATTTCCTGCCAAGCCGGGTGTGGTGGCGCACCCCTTTAATTCCAGCACTTGGGAGGCTGAGGTAGGAGGAGCGTTGTGAGTTCGAGGCCCGCTTGGGCTACAACGTGAGCACAAGGCTGGCCTGAGCTACATAGTGCGACCCTGCCTCAAAAAAACTAGGGCTGGGAGTTTGGCTCAGCAGCTTAAGCGCCTGTCTGGCAAGTGTGAGGCTGTGAGTTCAATCCCCAGTGCTGCAAAAAAAAAGAAAAAAATATTTCCTGCCAGCACTGAAACAGACATTTCATATTTAGGCCCAGATTTGAAGTTCTCTTTTTTTTTTTTTTGCGGCACCGGGGATTGAACTCACAACCTCACGCCTGCCAGACAAGCACTTAAGCCACTGAGCCAAACTCCCAGCCCTAGTTTTTTTTGAGGCAGGGTCGCACCGTGTGGCTCAGGACGGCCTTGCACTCGTGTTGTAGCCCAAACCGGCCTCGAACTCACAACGCTCCGCCTACCTCAGCCTCCCGAGTGCTGGGATTAAAGGCGTGCGACACCATGCCCGGCCTGGAGTTCTCTTTAAAAAGTTAAAGCTCTGACACTGTATCACACTTGACTACAGGAAGACAGCATATAATGGGGGAAACCTAATTTCTTCCTAGGAAGCTGGAGAAAGCACCCTTGAGGTGAAAATGATGTTTAAACTGAGATGCACAGGCTGCATGTAGGTGAGCCTCACAGAGATGAGAGACACGCTCCATGCAGGCAAGCGAAGGCCTTCAGTCAGGGAGATGAGCACCTCCGGGAGATGTGGAATCACTGCGTGGCTGGAGTCCCATGAGCAAGGAGGTGGTCAGAAAATGAGACTCTAGGCTTAATTTGGACTTTGAACTTTACCCTGAGGACAGCTGTATACATCATCCCCAGCCTCGATAATTCAGCTGACAAGTTTTTGATATGATGGTAGTGCAAAAGCAATATGCTTTTGGTAGGATTCATACTTCCAATGTTGATCTTTTCTTAATATTCTTGTTTTGATTTTTTTTTTTTCCCCACAGGGCCTTCACTGAGATACATCCTCAGAGCATTTTTTTTTTTAAATCAGGGTCTCACTATGTGGTTCAAGCTGCCACTGAGCTCACAATGGAGCCCAGGCTGACCTCAGACTTGCCAGGCAATCTTTTTCTGCTTCAGCCTCCCAAGTGCTGCAACTGCAAGATCCTTAGAGTTTTTGACTTTTTTATTTTTTATTTTACACAGAGTCTTGCTAAGTTGCTATGCTGAGTAGGCTAGGCTAGAATTTGCAGTTCTCCTGCCTCAGCCTCCTGGTGTGCTAGGATTACAGGTGTGTACCACCACACCTAGCTCATGTTAGCTTTTTTGTGACTGAATATTTCATTTTTATTTTTAAAATTTTAATTTTTATTAGTACATATTTGTAGTACATTATGCTTATACTCATGAGAAGTTGGTACACATATAAAACATATCTTAATTCTTTTTATGTCCCCTTCCCTTCCCCTCCCTCCATCTCTTCATATTAGTTTTTTTTTTTTTTTTTTTTTTGCGGCAACGGGGATTGAACTCACAACCTCGCGCCTGCCAGGGCAGGTGCTTAAGCCGCTGAGCCAAACTCCCAGCCCTAGTTTTTTGAGGCAGGGTCGCACTATGTAGCTCAGGCGAGCCTTGCACTTGCGTTGTAGCCCAAGCCGGCCTCGAACTCACAAGGCTTCTCCTACCTCAGCCTCCCGAGTGCTGGGATTAAAGGCGTGCGCCACCATGCCCGGCTCATATTAGTTTTCTTAAGGTAGGTAAATTCACTGTTGATTCTTTGTTGTTAATAATAATAGTTCCTGCCTGGCATGGTAGCATGAACCTACAACCCCAGTACTCATGAGGCTGAGCCAGGAGGATTGCCACAAATTTGAGACCAGCCTGGGCTACATAGTTAGGTCAAGGCTAGCCTAAGTACATAGCAAGACCCTATCTCAATAAACAAATATAAGAGCCGGGTGTGGTGGCTCATGCCTTTAATCCCAGCACTCGGGAGGCTAAGGTAGGAGGAGCGTTGTGAGTTTGAGGCCCGCTTGGGCTACAACACGAGCGCAAGGTCGGCCTGAGCTACATAGTGCGACCCTGCCTCAAAAAACTAGGGCTGGGAGTTTGGCTCAGTGGCTTCAGCACCTGTCTGGCAGGTGTGAGGTTGTGAGTTCGATCCCCAGTGCCACAAATAAATAAGTAAATAAACAAATATATATACATATGTGTACACACATATATATATACATATTTGTTATATATATGTGTATATATATATTTAACAGTTCTAATTTATTGAAAGCCTGCTAAATGTTAGGTTCTATTTTTATGTGCATTATTATCTCATTTCTGGACTTATCAAGTACATTCCACCTAGAATATTATATACCAAGATGCCATTAAACACTGGAGATACAGGAATGAATGGAATAGACACCATCCTTTGGGAATTTGCAATCCAGAAAGGAAGTGAGTACTTTAAGAAGAAATCAGAAAGAATGCTTAGCAGGTGCTGCGGGGAGAGAATGACTGTCGTACCCAGGTTCTCACAGGCTACAGGGAAGGAATTCTGGAACCAGTGACAGGCTGAAAAAGCAGGAGGGGTTGACAGGGTGAGATGTGGGGGGAGGGGTTCCAGCATAGAGAAGAGCAGGTGGGGGGCACTATTTATTAGGTTTTTACGGAGCAGTTGAGAGAGAGAGAAAGAGAGTGAGAGAGAAGCCTTTACTGTGGGCACAGGAGGGCAGCAGAAGAGTGCAAGATCCCTCAAAAACGGGAGCTGGAGAACAGTTTTTATGGAGTGGGCTGAGGTTGAGGTGCTTGGGTAATTGTGGAGCCTTGGGATTGGAGAGGGCTCAGTGCACGGGCAAAAAAGGGAGTGGGAGGTTTTTTTTGTTTTGCTTTCTGAAACTAGAACAACACAGAAGTTACTTTTGGAGAGATAAATTGTTTCTCAGGGCCGATGCCCAGTTGGGCGGATGTCATGTTAAAAACAGCTGAGCCCCAGACTGGCAGAATCTATCACTATTCTCATGAAATTTGATGAGACAGGTGTTGCATTACCCGCTTCTCAAAGACGAGAAAACGCTGAGAGAGAGGAAGTGTGCGGAAGGACCAGGACAGAAGCCTGTAGCTACCTACACCAAAGTGCCTTCTTTTGCTGCTGAACTACGTATTTCTTAGTTCACCCTTGCTTTCTACAGGTCACGCAAGTGGAATGGAATCTTAACTGATATGTCAGCAATTGCAGGAAGCTGCCATTGTGGTGTACACACCGTGCAAGCATGCCTGTGTCACAGTTGGCTGTCGGTTTGGGAATGACAGGTGTTTAGTGACACAGCTCTTGTGCTGCTGTCTGAATGGATGTTAAGTTCTGTCTAATGGATGTTAAGTGGCTACATACCGAGGGCCTTCTGTGTGCCAGTTATGATACCAGGCACCGTCAGAGTTTCAGATATGCAGAGACAAGTTCCTCAGTACTAGGCTAATGAGCATCTTACTCACTGACAAATAAACCTGGCAGTTAGGAAGTGTAGGTAACTTGTGATATGACCACATGTTTTGAGCATCAACCTTGTGCCAAGCACTGCATATGTTACCTGGAAGAAAATTCACAGCCTGTTGTGGCAATGTGTGCCTGTAATCCCAGCCCTCTGAGAGGCTGAGGCAGCAAGAGGATTGCAAGTTCAAGTCTAGTCGGAGCAATTCAGCAAAAATCCTGTCTCAAATTTTTAAAAATTAAAAAAAAAAAATGGATTAAAAAGG
>RJWM01035181.1:0-19122 GCA_004363535.1 Dasyprocta punctata | reverse complement strand
GGTTATTTTTCTTTATAGCTGAGTAGCTTTTCATTGGATAAAAATGCCATATCTGTGCTGGGAGTTTGGCTCAGTGGCTTAAGCACCTGTCCAGCAGGCGTGAGGCTTTGAGTTCGATCCCTGATCCCCGGTGCTGCAAACAAACAAACAAACAAACAAAAAGCCATATCTTTCTTGTCCACTATGTAGCTAATGGGCAAGCTACTCCCACTTCTTTCGGGTTCCCTGTCACATACAGCATTGTTCTCTCTCCTTTGACTTTCAGTCTGTGAACCCCCTTTCCAGTTTAATGTGCTTCTTGTATAAAGCATATTGGTGGATCCTATCTCCTGATCCACTCTGTCTGTGTCTCTTTCCATTGGTGGATTGAGGCCATCTACATTAATGGTTAAGGCCAACAAGCACTGCCTCATCTCCACCATGCCACTTTCCTGCAGTTGGCTGCCCACTTTTCCTCTCTACTCAATTGTCTGCCCGGCTCAGCGATATCCCTCTGCCACTGTTTCTGGAGCTGTGGTCTTTTTTATCTCTCTCTAAAATATCCTTCATTATTCTTTGTAGGTTTGGCTTGGTGGTCATAAATTCCTTCAGCTGTTTGTTGTGGAAGTATCTTGTTTCTCTGTTAATTTTGAAAGATAGTTTTGCAGGGTATATCAATCTGGGTTGGAAGTTGTTTTCTTTCAGGGCTTGAAATGCTTCACTCCAAGCTCTTCTCGACCTGATGGTTTGTGTTGAGAAGGCTGTTGTGATTCTGATGGGTTTTCCTTTGTAGGTGATCTGTTTCCTTTCTCTCACAGCTTATAATATTCTGTCCTTGTGTTGAATTTCTGGGATCTTGATTATTATATGTCTGGGTGTAGATTTATTTTGGTTATGGTTAGCTTGATTTCTATATGCTTCACTTATCTGAAAGTCACTTGCTTTTCCCATGCTTGGGAAGTTTTCTAAAATTATTTCTGTAAATAGGCTTTTAATTTCATTTGTACTGACTCCTGCTTTTTCACTCACATCTTTTATTCTTAAGTTATGTTTCTTTGGATTGTCTTGCAGCTGTTGTATTGTTACTTCCAGGTTCCTTGTTATTTTTAAGAGATCATTCCTTTTACTGTCACAAGCTGCAAACCTGTCTTTAAGGTTTGAAAGTCTATCTTTAGTCTCTTTAAGTGGTTTTGCCAACTTTCATTGGTGTTTTTGGTTTCCTGGTTATCTCTTTGAATCTGTTTCATGTATTTTTGTATTGTTCATTCCAGGTTTCCCTTGTTTTCCTATGCTCCATTTTTTCATCTATGTCTCCTTTAGAGTTGCCTGGCAGTTCTTTTATTATGTTTTTCATTTCTTCTTTTAGTTGAGTTAGTATTTCTGTTCTAATTTCTTTTATAGCCTCTTGAGGTTGTTTCTTTACTTCAGTTGCCATCACCTCAGAAACTTCAGTTGTGGGACTCCCTATCTCTTCTGCGTTTGCATCTCCTGGATGTGCTGTGTTTGGATTGGAGGCCACAGACTGCTTTTTGCGTCTTTGTCTTGACATATCCCTGGGTTCTTCTGGGCAAATGGGTACTGGGGACCCAGGCACTCCTCACAATGGCTGCAATTTCTCTGAAGTGAGACTGGTTCTTCTAGTCAGTGCTGATTATGGCTATCTGATGGTTGCCACTGGGGGCACTGTTACAGCTCTATCTGCTGCCTTTCCGCAGCCTGCCTTGCCTTGGCTCCTGGATGGCTGGTATAGTGTGGCAGTGGTGGGGCCGTTACCCACAGACTTGAGCCGGTCACCCATGGACTCTCCACCACCACCCCTGGAGTGTGAGCAGAGCTGCCATCTCCAGACTGAGCTGGTCACCCTCAGGGACCCTCTGAGGTGGCCCCCAGGATGCATGTAGGGGTCAGGACTCAGCCTGAGCAACCTCCATCAGACTGCACCCAGCTAGGAGTCCCCAGCCTAACTCCAAGATGTCTCCCAGCCAATTTCTTTCTCTTGTGGGAGGGTGAAGACCTCTGTACACTCACAATCAGCCAGTTCAGTTCTCCAGGTCTGCTCCCCCTGTCCACTGCCACTCTCCTCCAATGCTGCCTCTCTTGGCAGAGGCTTCTGGGGTCGCCGTAGCACCGCGGCACCTTGATTGTGCATCCCCAGGTTCCACACAGTGGGTCCGGCTCTGGGCAGAGGCATCGCCAGCTACCACCTTCTTTGTTTAAGTGTTTCTTTTTACTCTTGCTGTGGGCTTCAATTCTCACTTTAGATTCTTCCTGGGTCCAGAGTGCCCACTTCCTTCCTTTTTGTCTTCTCCATGTTGCTACATTCTGGCATCTGGATGGTATCTCTCAGGGAGGCTGCTAACTCTGCTGCTTACTGTTCTGCCATCTTGTTCTTCTCCAGATTATTGTATTTTAAAGACTAAAGGGAATTGCATACCCATGTTTTCCCAAAAATGAGGCCCAACCAACTAGAAAACTGTCAGCGTTGAAAACTAGAGCAAAAGTGCCAGCCCCAATTTTGCTATCCTTGCTTTGCTTTCCTTACAGAGTAGTCACCAACCAAGAGAATAGCAATGCTAGGTAAAGCAAGGATAGGCTGCTTGGGGCTGGCATTTTTGAGCTCTAGTTTCCAAGGCTGATTATTTTCTGGTTAGGTCTTATTTTCTGGGAAATGAGGGAGGGTCATGTGTGGGGGCTAGGAACTTATTACCTAAAAGGAAAAATAAATTTATGATCGCTTTTTAGTTATGAAATATGTTAGACAAGAGTGAGTCAATGTTTTAATGAAAAACCAGTTTTACTGCAGTAAGAAGTTTTCTTTAATGTAAAAGCAATAAAAATGTATCACTCAACTTTCAAGGAGAGTAAAATAAAAAGACTTTTGTAGAATACTCCAATTAATCAGAATAATTTGCAAGAACTGAGATAACAGAGTAGCTGGTTTTCAATTTTGAATGTATTTCAACAAAATATTCCATCTGAAATGTGTGGCCTTAGAAATGTGTCCAAGAATATGTGTATCAAGAGGTTTTGTATACTACTATTTTAATCAAAATAGCAGTATTTAGCACATTGCCATCTGTCATTTAACTGTAACTATATGTTTCATAAGATCTATGTTTGGTCATTGGATCAGTTGTCATAACAATATAACAAATATTTAAATTTGAAAAATTTGTAGTAAAAGACACATGACATTACTCCTCAAAATACACCCCTTTGCTTCAAACACATCCCATTGTTCTTGCTACTTTGGAAGCAGTTACTTCTGCCTGTAGTTGCCCTGTCCTAATTGGCTCAGTGTCCTGATTCCATTCAAAATGTTCACCTTTCAAGGTCATTTTTACTTTTAGGAGGCAGAAGTCTCATGGTGCCAGTCTAGTCAGTTAAAGCAGATGAGTAAGCACCATGAAGTTTTTACAAACCTGCATTGGATGGCACTCCACAGCATTCACTGCAGTTTTGATCACACCCTCGAAAGCCGCTCATGGAAAAGGACCTCCAGAACTGTTTCAGAAAGTGGCAGGTGCTATGGAAATGAGAGGGAGTATCTTGAGGATTAATGGCATTGTGTCTTTTCCTGTAATAAATTTTTTTAACTTGAACTTTCATTGTACAGTTTGATTGCCCCTTTTATTTTTTTATCTTGAAGTGTGACTTCTGAATCATTAGTTACTGTTTTTTTTTTCATTATTTTTCCCTCACATTCCATGGTTTACTTTCTGCATTTTTGCATTTATGCAGGTGAGTGATATTTATAGAAGTTAGTCAACCAAAGTCTAGCTTCTAGTTTTTCAGATGAGATACTCCATGCTTTCCTTCTTTGTTAGAAATTTCTCTATTTTGCCAAAAGACAGAAAAGTTTAATCTTTGTAGACAGTTTATATTAAGATATTTTTCCTTAGTGCATGTCTTTCTAATTCATACTGAAGTACAGCAATGGCATTCAATTTGATAACTCAAAACTTTCTTAAACTCAAAGTCTAATGATGTTATCTAATTCTAGTAATTTTCTTTTTCCACTTTGATGTTAGGTATTTTGTATCTGTCATTTGTACTTGTTTTCTAAGTCTGTCTAAGCCTTGCTCTCTTTGTAGTCTCTTAGGAAGAATCTTTACTGGCACTTCTAGCTTCTGGCAGTTGCCAATAATTCTTGGTGCTCCTTAGGGTTGTGACAGCATAACTCTATAATCCATTTCCTTTTGGACGTGGTCTTCTTCCCAGCATCTCCAAATCTCTTGTTCCTTATAAAGATAGTAACCATTGAATTTAAAACTCACTTTAACTCAGAATGATATCATCCTGATATTATACCTAAAAAAACACTAGTTCCAAAAAAGATCACAGGTACTAGGGGTGATGAATTGAATGTATCTTTTGGGAGACATGGAACACAATTCATCATCTAAGTGACTAACCTCTTAACATTGATATCTTTGTGAGAAAATTATATTTTATCTTCAATTTGAGTGAACACTAAGTTTTCAATGGATGCATTTGGTACTTCTAGTCTAAGAAATTTTAATTTTAAAAGTTAACCTTGTGATGATATTTTATATATATATATTCTTAATTTTCTTAATTTCTACTCTAATCTTCCTAATTTTTCCTCATACTAACTTTAGTCTGGGGTTGCTCTTGTTTTTCTAGTTTTTTGAGGTACATTAGGTTATTTACTTGAACTTGATCTTTTTTTTCTGATGTTAGACATTCACAGCTGCAAATTTCCCTATTAGGATGGCTTTCATTGTGTCTCACAGGTTCTAGTATGTTGCTTTGACATTATTGTCTGATTTTAGGAACTAAATTCTTCCTTGATATTTTCTGTGGTCCACTGATTACTTAAGAGTGTATTATTTATCTTCCATGTGTTTGCATAATTTATGTGGTTTCTTTTGCCATTGATTTCCAGTTTCATTGCAGTATGATTTGACGATATGCATGGGATAAATCTGAATCTTTTGTTTTTATTTAAGCATGCTTTATGGGTTAGTGTGTGGTCTGTTTTGGAGAATGTTTCATGTGCTTGCTGAGAAGAATGTGTATTCTGTTTTTAATAAAACACTGTAGGTATCTATTAAGTCCATTTCTTGCAAAGTGTGGTTTAACTTTGATATTTCTTTGTTGATTTTTTGCCTAATTGATATATTTTTGATAGTGGACTAATGATGTCCCTTTCTTTGGTTACCATGATATTTATGTGATTTTTTATGTTCATTAGTCTTTGTTTTATGAAGTTAGGTGTGCTGGTGTTTCATGCATATATGCTTATAATTAGTATCTCTTCTGGTTGAATTGTTCCCTTAAGAAATATGTAGTGATCTTCTTTGCCTTTTCTGTCAGTTTGACTTGAAATCTTTTTTGAAAATAAATTAACTACTCCTGCTTGAGCTGGGACTCATATTGCATGGTTTATCTTTTCCAAAGTTTGTTTTTTTGGTGTATTTATTTCTTTTAAGATTGACTTTCATGTATACAGCATACCGTTGGGTTTTATTTTATTTTATTTTATTTTATTTTATTTTATTTTTTATCAAATCTACTAGTATGTGTCTTTTGATTAAGGGTGGTTGACCATTCACATCGAGAGTTATTATTGAAAGTTACTGACTTATTACTGTTACTGCATTATTTTCTGTTCCCAATAGATTTTCCTCCTTCCACTTAAATGCTTACTCTAGCTGGTATATTTATTTCACTGGAGTTTTGGCACTGATGGCTTGTCTCTTTCTAAAATATCCTTTAAAATATTTTGAAGTGCTGGTTTGATTTTCTTTAATTTCTGGAGGTTCTTTTTATCATGGAAAGACTTTATTTCTCCATCAATTTTGAAAGATAGTTTTGTAGGGTATATCAGTGTGCGCTTTAGTTCTTTATCTTTTCAGGTTTCAATATTTCAGACAAACTTTACAGTCCAGTAAGATTTGCACTAAAAAGTCTATTTTAATTCTAATGAATTTATCTTTATAAGTGATTTGTTGCTTTTCCCTAGCAACTTTTAAGAGTCTGTCCTTGTGTTGGACTTCTGGGATTTTAACTATTATGTCATGGAGAAATTATTTTTTGATCATGACTGTTTGAGGTTTTATGTGCCTCACTTACCTGTATGTTAAATTCATTGTCTTTATATGGAAAATTTTCTGTTATTTTTCCATGACTAAGTTTTTATGACATTTGTGTTGTATTATGATTTTTCACTAATTACAGTTAGTCTTAGATTAGTCTTCATGCTACGTAGCAGCTGTTACATCTATTTTTCATGTTCTCTTATTGTTTTTAAGCTACTTTGAGTATATAGTCACCTGTGTCAGCCCTATCTTCTGGTCTGGCACTCTGGTCTCACTTGATCACTTTTGCTGCTCCTGCTTTCAATTGAATTTTTTTCTCCTAGATTTCTGTTTGATATCTCTTATGGTCTCTAATTCTTTGTTACACTGTTTGATAATGCTTTTTACCATTTCGTTTAGCCTAGCTATTTTTTTATTAGTGTCTTTTGTAAGATCAATTATCATTTTGCTTATTAAATCCATTATCTGACTACTTATATCATCTTTGAGCTTGATGGGCAATGTAATGATCTGTTTTATTTTTGTCCCCTCTTTAATCATTTTGTATATTTCAACAGCTTGTCTTTTTATTTCCTTCCCTTCAATAATAACTCTTGGAATAGGTTTGAGGGAGTTGAAAGTTGTTTGGAAGTGTTTTATTGATTTATGTTCCTATATGTGTATTCTTTTCTTTTTATGTTTGTTTGCTGATGGCTGCAGATCAAATATACTTAAGAGACATTGTTTCTAGTATGGAGATTTCTTTTGATAGTGTCTAGTTTCCAGTGATGTCCTGCGTGGATGGCTAACTATGGGCCTCTGTCTGTCACCAACCATTAATTTGGGAAGGGGAGAGTGCAGTGTAATTGGCCCAGTGTTCATACTCTGGACATGAAATATAGTATTGTTGACGACACAAAGACAAATCAGATATTGGCATACAGTAAAAACCAATTAATAGCAACAACTGTGCTGCCTGGTAATAGCAACAAAATCATCAACAACAATAGAGTCTGTAACAAACTGGATATTGACATACCAAAAAAAGCCACCACTGCTCCACTCTTAATAATAGAAATCTGCAATTGTAGACACAAAGAAAAACCAAATATTGACATACAATAAATAGCTACTAAATACAACTTCTGTACCACCATTAGCAATTGAAAAGATTTCAACAATAATAGCACAATGTCAACTAAATATCTAAAGACGGATAAAGCTTAATAATAATATTTGTAAAGATGGTGGATGGAGAGGGGGAAAATCCAAGTAGTAAAATTTGAAAAACAAAGGAAAGAAAAGGAGAAGGAGGAGAGAAATGTGAGACAAAGGATCCTATTAAGCATTATAAAGACATTAATAGAACTAGATAAAAGTAGGATGAACAAACAAGAAAAAGAAGAGATAAGAAAAAAACAGCAAAATAAAGAAAAGAAGAAAAAAGAAGAAAAGTCTAATGCCATGAAAATCAATAAAGTAAAAAAGAAATGAATTCAAAAAATTTCTCCATTTTTTTAAATGAGTGATTTCTTTCCAGGTTCAGTGATATTGGGATTCACCAGATAAGGAAGAGGGGTAGTGAATCACTACTAAGATCAATTTTGTTTCTACACTCAGGTTTTCGTGTGTGAATGCTAAATCCTTGCCCATCTTTCCTATTGGACATGGTCAGTCAATGGTGTCCTCTCTAGTGCTGTATTCACTCCAGTTGCTCCTACTTTCTGTGTCTCTCTTTGTGACCTAAACCATGACTTCCTTCATCTAGGTTTACAGCCTGTGTGTATGTGAGTTACCCCATCCCTCCAGAGGCCTCTCACTTCATATACCCAAGGCTGTGGTGACTGCTCACTCTGAGGCATGTACTCAATCATGTTGACAGATAGAGAAAGTAAACAGACCTCTGAGGTCTCTGTCTGTATGTAGGCAGCAGAACACTGGGGTCAAGTAGTTCGCTGGACTTAATGCCAACATTTTCAAACCTGGCCCCCTCCAAATGCTACACACTACCAACCTGAATGCTTATCATGTTAGGTAGGACCCTTGCATCCTTGCCATCCTGAATTTAAACTTCTCTGGGGGTCTATGTCCAGCCTGTGTTCTCCCTGCAGCTGTTGCTTGTGGTTTTCTCCCACCCAATCAGTGTGGTTGCTTTGTAATTGTTCTATAGCACAATTTTTTAGCCCCTTCCCCAAATGGCTCCTGATTATATACTCTCAAATATGGCAGACACTGTCCTCTCTGGATTTCTTCTCTAGCTCCAGGCTGCTATGCATAGGTCAGTTTCAGAGTAAAACCCTGTGCTGTTTTTGTAGTTTAAAATAGCTGTGGGCTTTGTGGTGGGGTGGGGTGGGGAGGCTATTGCTGCTGGTCTAGTCTACTGCTTCTTCCTGGAGATGCTAACCCCTGACCCTTTCCAGGTTAGCTTTGTTTTTAGCAAAGACAGGTTCCCTTCCCTGAAAGCCAGGGTTAGCTTTCCTAATGGCTTCATTCCTTTCTCTGTTTTGTGTTCCATTTCTCCAATGCCTCTGTCATTTTTAGTTTTCTTGTCAGCTGTCTCCTGATTCCCGGAGATCTACTGTATTTTTTTTTAACCATCAGGTGTTGGAGAGACTCTATTTTGTTGCCAGTCTCTACCCTTCTGTTTTTAATGTATGTCATTTTTCTTCGTTGACTCAGGTCTCACATTTTGAGCATGGGATTGATCATTGCACTACTTCATGTGATGCAGGAATTATATCAATTTCATTCTCAGAGGGCCAATGATGTAGCAAGCGATGATTAGTCAGTCTTCCATTTTGGTTGCCTCAATTGTAATACTTAGCAGAGATCTTCAGTTTGACCTTGTGTAGAAATTTGTGAAAAATTATTGTAATTCAATTTGGTTAAAAATATATTTGAGTGCACTCTGATTTTGTAAGATGTTTGTCAGTCTGTCTGTGTATCTGTTGTCTGTCCAGTCTGTTTGTAAGCAGTTGTTGGGAGTTGCTGAGCTAGTGATTGTTCACATGTGTGGAGCAGGAAGCAAAACTGCCCATGCAGGAGTGCCCAAGTGATATGGAGCACCTGAGAAATGCCCTGAGGGCATGGTGTACTGGAGGTGAACAATTGTCCCAGCCCTGAGAACACAGGAAAATAAGAAACGAGCTAGTTCAGCACAGGGGTGTGATACAAGTATATAAATAGCCCCTGGGGAACTTAGAGAATTCTCACAGACCCCAACAAGCTTGTTTCTATGTCTGTTCAAATCTGTACAGACTGTCTATCAGATCATTTGTCCAGTTTGTCTATTTGTTCACTCTATAAACAGTTGTTCCTTTTATTTTGAGCTCAACAATTTTTCTTTTTTCTTTTGAATTTTTGGATCATTTGATCAAAGGTTTGTCTGGGTTATAAATTTACAAAGCATGCTTCCACCTGGGTTACCAGCTGGTCCAAATGACACAAGGGCTGGGTGCTCAGATACAAAGGTTCTTATGTAGCTATGACAATTAATTGTTACTGACCTCGTGATGTATTGGATGTATTCATGACTCCAGATGCACAGGTCTCTCAAATTGTAAAATGGGGATTTTTTATGGTAATAGACTTTTGTTTCATATTCAGACCTCTGCTGGTACCAAAGACTTGTGAGAGTCACATTACACTAAATGTCAATAAGTTAGATAAAATCTTCTTATGTATTAGATAGGGATGATTGACTAAAAGGGGTATTCTATGTTAAAACGAGAATTTGGATTGTTATAAAAGTGTCGTAATTGTCATGATACAATAGCATGTGTGCTATTGATTTCTGATTTTCTATGTAAAATATGTAACTATTAACACTATAGATATTCAAATGTTAAAATAGCCATTGATAGTAGAAAATAAGTTTCATTTAATGTTCTAAAGTGTTTCATATTTAGATAAGATAGTAATATTAAGCTTACTGCCCCAGTACACTATATTGTTACCAATCTTTTCTTCTGGATATTCCACACCTGAGGTTTACAGACCAAAAATTAAAGAGCCAGATGGGCTAAGGGGACAACCAATATTTCGGCCCCAGCCTGGCTGGTCAATGAGGACCCAGGACATAAAAGAACTTCTGCTTGCATCATCCATAGATACTCAGTGAGTCCCTTGTCTTCTGATCAACAAGATTATGAGACCACAGAGAGAAGTGATCTTCCATGTATGGTGTGTCTGAGGAGAGTCACCAGGAGAAAAAAATCTCCCAAGCTTTCATAGAAAGCAACTTGGTCAAGCAATGGCTGTGACTCACCCAGATGACTGACACTAATAGAAGAGCCAAAAGGTGCTATGCATGGTTCCAAGATAATTCCTGAGGAGACCTAATGGACTTGATTGAAAGTAAGAAACTTATTGTATGTAAAGCAGGTCTCATCTTAACTTGGTCTTGAACCTCCTGCAGAAAAGTATAACTTCAGAAGGTGTAGTGCAATGCCATAGTAAAATGTTAACTGTAAAGGAAGCTCAGATCACTTATACCTTCTGACAATTGCTGGTTACACTGGTAACTGACTACTGTTAAGAACTGGTGGGCTGTACAGGCTTTAAATTGTGGGAGTTCTCCTAACACAGCTTCTCCAGCTTCAACTGACTGCCCATTCAACAACAAAACAAAAGGGAGGAATATGCTGGAGCCATTGAAGCTGAATACACGTGCAGAGTTGTGGCATGGCTGGGGCATGGGTGAACTGAGAACAAGGAGACACCTCTGGGGGCAAGACAGGCTGCAGCTGAGGACATCTGGAGACTTTCTTCTAGGATAGTTCTCCTTAATTCACATCATCTGTTGCTTGGAGTGGTCTTAGAACCCCGTCCAAGGTCCTGCTCAGGTTTCCTGCATTTTCCACTCTAATCCCTTCCTTGTTTGAATACTAAATAAATATGGGCTATGCAGAGACATTTCCTGTCTTAACCTCCAGGTTCTCAAACTCTGCAGAGGGCTTTGATCCTCCTTGAGCCCTAAAGTCATACCACTTGTGTCATTTATTTAAGCCTTTGTCGCACACTGATTCAGGAGATTGGAGATCTAGGTCTGGTCCCAATAATCCTTGATCATCTTGTTTAAATACAAATTCTGAGGGGGTCTAAAATAGGACCTAGTGTACCATTTCAAACCAGTTCCTAGAGGTTACTGCAGTTGTTGATGCTCCTGATGTTGTTATTGAAGTAGCTGGTACACTGATTCTCGAGTCTGGCCATGATTGAGATTACCTTGAAAACCTCAGGAATACTAATGATTCTATTTAACCACTAGAGTCTCTGAATTAATTAGGTTTGGCCATGGCTTTGGCAATGAGAGCTTTCAAGCTTTTGAGGTAACTCCAACTCAGAAAACTACCGGGCTAGAACTTTTTTAGCCTCTGAGCAATGGTCTCCACAGTGCTTGTTGAGTTTCTCTGAAGTCTTTGGAAAAATTCCTCTCAGGTTTGTTTTCATCCAGAATCTCAGCAGAGAGCAAAACCTTTACAATTTCTAAGGCATGTTAGCAGCTTCTATACCTAAGAGGCTGATCACAGGATTGGAACTGGATAGCAGGGCAGTAGGGATGGATTTGATTTTAATCTTCAAATCCAAATATTTAACTTTCAAGAGCTCTTTTATTCTCCAATTCATTTATTTTTACTATGGAGTATTTTTTATGGAAGGAATATTTTCTGAAATATCACTGAGGATTCCAATTTGAAGGTCTTTCTATCTTTGTTTTTTCTTGGTGTTTGTGTTGCATGCTGCAGACATTCCTTAAATGTCTCATTTGCTAATATTTAGAAGTGGATGATAGGAAGTCAGATTACATAATGTTTGGTGGCAATTTAGGTGTACTGACTGCCATTTTTTTTTTTTTTGCCAAAAGGGGGGTTTGAGGGCAAAAACTGTTTATTAGATTAGAAAACTGTTCTATAATATAACAAGGTGTTTGTTAGCATCAGTACCCAGGCTTCCAGTTTCTTTTATGACAAATTGTTATTTTTGTTAGTATGAAATATGTGTACATATTTATAAGGTGCACATGATATTTTAACTTATGTATATAAGCTGCACAGAGTAATTAGGGCTTTCATCTCCTTACCTTTATGCTTGGAGCATTTGAGCTCCTTTTGTGTAGTTCTTCGTAAAGTGTACAGTAGGTTACTGTGAAGCATAGCTACTCCATTTTTGCAGTGAAATATTGCAGTTTATCCCTTTATTTCCCCTTCTCCATCTTCCCTTTATTTCTCCCTGCTTTCCAAACTTTAGTAATGACTATTCTACAATCAGATATTTTTAGATTTCTTTCTTTCTTTTTTTGTAGTACTGGGGATTGAACTCAGGATTTTTCACTACCACATCCCTTTTAATTGTTTTTAAATTTTGAAACAGGATCTTAGCTTTCACATATTGAAGAGATACATTTTCTTGATTGTCTTATTTTACTTAACATAATGTCCTCTGCTTCTATACATTAGCTACAAGATTGTCTAAGGCTGAGTATAAAGCTTCAGGCCACTAGAAGCAGGCAAGGGAGAGGACAAACTGTGTCACAATTTCTGTCCATAGACCTTCTTCTACTATTCATTTTTAGCCCTTTTTATTATTTCCTCATGTTGTCATATTGAGTTTAGTCTTTGTACTTTCTGATGGATCCTTTTCTTTCTTTACTCATGCTCATAGATGAGTTCCAGATTGTGGCATCCTTTGCTATGCCTCATCTATTCAAATTCTTCCATTTACCTCCAACGGTTTATTGCTGGCTACTTTCTTTTCCTCTTATTTGTAGTAGGTTTGTATCTTTTAAATTATCCTTTACTATCACATAGTCCAAAGAGGGGGGGAAAAAAAGGACCTGTCCTTTCACATGAGAAATACGAGATATCATTTAGTGGTTGCACAATTTTGCTGATGCACTGTATTTTATTTATTTAATGAATGCTCTTTTGCTGGAATTTAATTTTCTTCCAATGTTTACAGTTATGAACAGTTGCACAGTGAGCAACTGCAGAATAAAATCTTGTTGCAAACACCTCAGTTACACTCTTAACAGTGTAATTTTACAATTTACATACATTTAAAATGTGACAATAAATTATGCCAATGTCCTTTCAATATAGATAGCGCCACATTTCTCTGTGCAAATCAGTTACTCCTGTAATTTTACCTGTTGACAACTCTTATCTAATCTTGATTTATTGGTCCTTCCCACTTCTTTTCAATTCTATAAGATCAAAGGCATTATCTCCATGGCAATACTCCCAGAATTTAGTCAAACTTCCTGGAGAAGTATAGTAAATATTTTCTCAATTAAAAAATTGGAAAAGCAAATTCTTGAAAGCATTTTAAAATAATTATCGTAGTCTAATATAAATGACTAAATTTTAAGTGTTTAATTTTATTCTAATTTTCTTTAAAAAACTACAGCCAGGTCTTCAGTTTATATGTAATTATAAATACAAAACAAGCATCAGAGAGCTTATTAAGCAAGGAATACTCCTTCGGTAAAGATATTTACATAATATCTATAAAAGCATAATGAATCTTAGAGTAATTATTGAATGCATCCCAGAATTTATCCTGATAGTAATGATTTCATTGCAAGAAACTGACGCTTAACTACCTTTATTTTAACCTCTTTAACCCTACAATGATCCCACAGCTTCTTTTCCTGTGACTTTAGTGGCAGGAAATGGAACTACTAATTCTGTACAGATGTCAGGGAACCAGCCTTCCAGACAGCTGGTAGAAACAGGTGTACAGAAATCCAGGGACTACTAACACATCTAATTGAATAAGTGCTGGTAGTTATGAAAGTAATTAAGAATAAAAGAAAGGCTTGTGAAACACCTAACAAAACATTGCTGGTTATCATTGCCACCTTAAAACTCATTTTGAAAAACTTCCTAAAAAATGGGAACATTTTATATTGAATATTACTTTTAGTCTTGCAATTTACATAGGTATCTTTAATGAACAGCTCATTTATAGCACCATTGAGTCTTTGCAGTATGTTTTGCAGGCATTTTTGAAACAGCATTATCAACAATTTAGAGTCTTCAGGCTTCCTCCTGAATATTTATGGGAAAAATTCAAAAGTACACTTACCAATTTTCTGTCTGTAATTTTAACATTGTAAAGTTACAATGTTTCCCATATAGAAATATCTTTCTGTCAGAATAAGAAAATATGCCTTTCTCTGGCATGACTTCTTTGTTGTCAGGATTTTCAAATTGAATTCCAGAATGGTTTCACATAATATTCTATGATTATTTTTCTAATTATAGCAATAGTGTGTGGTTGTTGTAAAACAATGGAAATAATTTGATAGGAAATAAGTCACACACAATACAGTCACGTGGAGACCATGTGTTATATACATTGCAGCCTTTCACTTACTGGATATTTTGATTTGTATCTAAACTAAGCTTCATGAGCTCTCAGATGGGGCTTTTGGCAGTGACTCAATTGTGGGTGTGCAATAACTTGGATCAATCCATGAATTGGATTAGTATGGTTCTATGTGTGGCTGAACTGATTTCTTGAAGACAGAAAACCCACCCTGTGTGTGAGTGGTACTAACCAATAAGTTTGTAATATGAATAAAATAAAAAGGGAAAGACTTGTTGCTGCTGCTTTTTTCTGCCTACTCTTCCATGGACTATTTCTCCTCTGCCACACCCCTCTGCCATGCTGCCCAGCATTGGAGCCAGTAAACTGTGGACTGAATCCTCTACAAACTTTGAGCTTAAAATAAACATTTTCTGCTTTATCCTGTGAGTGTTAAGTATTTTGTTCCAGCAGCAAAAATGTAACTAAGACACTGAATATATTCATTTGCTAGGACTGCCAGAATAAAGTACCATGAGCTGGATAGTTTAAAGCAAAAAAAAATTATTTTTCCACAATTCTGGAAACTAGAAGTCTGAGTATAGATGTTGGAAGGCCTGCTTCTTTTAAGACCTTTGTCTTTGCCTTATCATGGATATCTTTTCTCATGTCTTCACAAAGTCTTACCCTTGTGTGTGTTGTGTTTGTAGGTATGCTAATCTCCTACTCTTATTAGACACCAGTCAAGTTGGATTATGTCCCAAACTTTAATGAATGTTTTAATTTTTTCTTTTTCTTATTGTGCTGTGGATTGAACCCAGGACCTCATGCATGCTAGGCAAATACTTGACTACTAAAGCTCTACCATAAGTTAAATATTTCATTTTAACAATTCTTTATAAATTCTATCTCCAAATACAATCAGTCAGAGGTGGAGGAGGTTAAGACTTCAATATATGCCCATATATGACTTAGCCCATAGTACAAGGCTTTTTAAAATTATGCATGTGCCAAATAGCTTTATTGAGCTATAATTGATATGTAGAAGACTGATCCTAGAAAAATATGCATAGTTTTACAAGTTTCAACATATATTTTCCATTAACCTATTGCCAGAGTGATACATACTTTCATCACGCTCAGATTCTTTATGATCCTGTAATCTGTCTCTTTTTCTCTTTTAAACTCTGTTTCCATCCCCAGACAATCCCTGATCTAAAATACTTTCCTAGAATTTTATCAAATGGAATTATACAACATGAAATCTTTCTGCTTGCCTTTGTTTATTTGACATGACTATTTTAAGAGTCATTCATCTTGAGCTCTGTAACACAGAACTTAGGACAGTATCTGACACGTGGTGCAAGTCTTAACAACTCAATAAATAAAAGCATAAATTCATAAATATTGTGGAAGCCTAAGGAGAGTGCATGTTATAATGCATGTAGTTGAGTGGTACTCAGAACTTGGTGATCTCTCTGAAATATTTTGCACATTAGTAAATGAACAAGTCTGTAGCTTAGAAAATATCTCTGGCTGGGTGTTATGGCATGTATGTGTCTGGGATCCCAGCTACTCAAGAGGTTGAGGTAGAAGGATTAAAATTTGAGTGTACCCTGGGAACTTGGTGAAAGCTTGTATCTAAATAAAATTAAATATGGCTGAACATGTAGCTCAGTGGTAGAGTATGTGCTTAGCCTGGATTCAATCCTCAGTACCTCAAAAAAAAAAAAAAGCCTCTGGTGGCATTGTGAAGGAAGAATGTATGACAGGGAGAGGGTAAGTCAGAGGACCAGTGATTTTTAACTTCTGAATGATTCTAATTTTATTTGTTTTATTTTATTTTTGATCTGTCCTATTTTATTTTACTTTATTTTTTATTTTTTTTGTGTGTGGTTGTGCACTTCTTTATTTTTATTTTATTTTATTTTATTTTAAATCCATTTCATTCAAACATAGAAAAAAGAAGGAAAAAACTACAATAAAATTTCAAAGCATGTCAATTAGGGGGTGTCTTAGTTACTTTTCACTCACTGCTGAGACAGAATATCTGAGGCCCAAAATTAGAGAAGGAAACATTTATTTCTTACAGTTCTCAGGGGTTTCAGTCCATACTTAGTTGGCTCCAAAGCAGCATGACATGATGGTGGCTGCCAAAGAGCAAGGTGAACTGGTGAGAGAGAGAGACAGAGAGAGAGACAGACAGAGAGAAGACATGCATTCCTCCCACCCTTACACTGCATGTTGGCTCTACCCCTGGGCAGCTGCAACACTCACATCACCAATCCCAGTGGCAGACAACAAACCAGTCACAAACACCAGACTCAGCCTTGTCCATGCCAGGACTACATGAGACTTTGGGGGACACAGAATCAAACCCACACAGGGGGTAACAATGGTACATACCATGCACATTGTCATCCTCAAATCATTCACGCAAATACAAGACATCTGCTTCTTTTATTTAGTTTAAAATGAATGAAATAAAACAAAACGAAATAGAGTAAAGCCAATCAAAACAAAGCAATGAAAGCAATACAGACCTTCAAAACAAGGTAATAGAAAATCAACAATGACTACCATAATATATCTTTGTATCTTTAAAATAGCTACCCATACCATCAGACATAATAAAATCAAACAAAACAAAACAGAATAAAAAAAGAAAATGATACAAGATTTCAAAATGAGATAATAGGAAATGAACAATGGTTACCACTTCCCTTTTTAGACATTTCTCCCTCTTTTACTTTCACAATAGCTAGGGCACATGTTGGATCCTACTAACTCTTTCAATTTTTTATACTATGGAGACAACACGGTGTTTAACCATGTGGGTCTGAACCATTTCACCCATAAACATGGTTTCAAGTTGCATCCATTTACCACAAGAGCCTAAAGAGTATCCTTCTTTATGGCTGAGTAGCTTTCCATTGCATAAAAATACCATATCTTTCTTATCCATTCTGCTGTTGATGGGTAAGTTACTCCTGATTTTTTCTGAGTGCCCATCACATGGATCATTGTCTTCTCTCCTTTGACCTCTAGCTCATGAATTTCTTTTTGAGTCAAATGTGTTTCTTGTATAAAGCATATTGATGGATCCTCTCTCCTGATCCACTCTGTCCATGTTTCTTTTAATTGGTGAATTGAGGCCATCTATATTAATGGTTATAACCAGCATGTACTGGTTCATCTCTGCCATGCTATCTTCCTGCCATTAGCCCCCCATTTTTCCTCTCTGTTCAATTGCCTGCCCTGCTTAGTGATTCCCTTCTGCTGCTGTTCCTGGAACCGTGGTCATCTTTATCTCTCTCTAGAATGTCCTTTAGCACTCTTTGTAGGGTTGGTTTAGAGGTCATGAATTCCTTCAGTTGTTCTTTGTCATGGAAGCATCTTATTTCTCCATTCATTTTGAAATATAATTGTGCAAGGTACATCAGTCTGGGTTGGAAATTGTTTTCTTTCAGGACATGAAACACTTTACTCCAAGTTCTTCTTGACTTGATGGTTTGTGTTGAGAAGTCTGCCATGATTCTGATAGGTTTTCCTTTGTAGATGATCTAATTCTTTTATTTAACAGCCTTTAATATTCTGTTCCTGTTCTGAATTTCTGGAACCTTGATTATTATATGTCTGGATGTAGATTTATTTTGGTTATGACTAGTTGGAGTTCTATATGCCTCATTTGTCTTTTTGTGAGGGACTTTTCCCATGCTTGGGAAGTTTTCTGCTATTACTTCTCTAAATAGTCTTTTTATGTTATTGGTGTTGACTCCTGCTTTTCACTGATACCTATCACTCTTAAGTTATTTTTCTTTGCATTGTTTCACAGTCATTGAATTATTTCCTCATTCCTTGTTATTTTAAAGAGATCTTTCCTTTTACTGTTGCTAGCTGCCAGCCTGTCTTCAAAGTCTGAAAGTCTATCTTCAGTTTCTTTCAAGCAGTTTTTCCAACTTTCAGTTAAGTTTTTAATTTCCTGGATATCCCTTTGAATCTGTTTCATGCATTGTAATTTTTTCCTATATTGTTCATCCAAGGTTTTCATCATTTTCCTATGTTTCTCTTTTTTATCTGTGTCTCCTTTAGATACGCTCAACAATTCTTTCATTATTTTTGTCATTTCTTCTTTTAGCTGAGATTTTATTTCTGATCTGCTTACTTATACAGCCTAAGAATATATATATATATATATATATATATATATATATATATATATATAAACTTCAGTTGCTATCCTTTCAGAAATTTCATGTGTTTGACTTCCAATTTCTTCTATGTCTGTTTCCTAGACTTGCTCTATGTGGGCTGGAGGTCTGTGGTTGCCTTTTGCACCTTCATCCTGACATTTTTTCTGGGTTCCACTGGATGAACCAGTTGTGGGGTCTCAGGAGCTTCCCATGTTGGTTGTTCATCCACAGTGTAGAGGGATGGGCCAGGCACCTGGGTTTCTCTTAACCTAGATTCCCAGGAAGGCAGTGGTATAGCCAAAACTACTCCAATGCTGGTAGACATGTGTGGGCTTGGCTGGCTGCTTCTCCCATCCCATCCTGGTTACTTGGGGATGGGGTTGCAGCACCCCATGGCTTGTTGGTTGTGGGAAGGAGAGGTTCCATGATTGTTCTTGTACATTGTGTTTGTGCAGGGTCAGACAGTATAAAATACATAATAAGCAGTTGAGAATGTGGACCAGTGGGAAGACTCATTTTAGGAGAGGTGGAAGAGTGAATAGGACAGGGAAAGTAATTTTCTAAATTTTTCTGTGATGTTGCCAAACAGCATGATA
>RJWM01035180.1:0-19072 GCA_004363535.1 Dasyprocta punctata | reverse complement strand
ATTTGAATATGTAGAAAGTCTGAGATTCAATAAATTAGTCCACATTTAATTGAAGAGAAACTATTCATAACCGTGGACATTATAACTCTGTAAATTGTACTCTACTTTAAAAAGCAACCTATTGTTTCTCTCCTCACTGATTTCATCTGACAGTTTGTGTGGTGAATTTAAAGTTTTTTCTTCTATGCTCTTTATACATACACTTTTTTGCTACAGACATTTTTCAAAGCAGATAGTTTTATATTTATTCCTTTTTATAAGGTGGGAATTGCTCTGTATGAAAGACATTTTTGTAACTGCATAAATGTATACCTGTGAATCTAATCTGGAGTGAAAGCAAGGAAAAGAGACAAAGAGGAGAGAATATAAAGCATATCTGTGTGGAGCAGAGGACAATCAATTAGATTCATTATCTCTTCTACATTCCAGTCACTTCTATAAAAGAAAAGAAGTACATAATACCATGGCAACAGTCAGACCTGCAGTCCGTTATGGTATATAATCATTAAGAGGTCTTCAGCCTCCCTTGAAAAAAGATATGAAAAAAATTCACAGTGGTTGCACAAACTCCCTATATTTATGCTGATTAAATGACAAGTTTGTAATTTACAGGTGTCTTATTGCCATGGGAATGCAATCATAAAATTCCATTTTAGAATTCAAGGGCTTTTGAAACATGCTGCATGATTGTTAGCTGGGCTGCAAGCTAAGATTAAATTGAAAAGGTGGCATGTAGATTTTAGAACATGGTGTTGACATTTACTGGCCAATCACATTTTGCAACACTCCTGCATGACAGCAGATGTTGACCTTTCAAGCTTTCCCTATCTGCTTTCACGCATTACCTGCAGAAATTAACATAACTCTGCTTCCTGCTCTATGCTGCTATTAATGTCATGTGGGAATTGAGATTCATGAATTCAGTTATTACCCAAGCTTGAGACACGTTTTATACTCTAAGCACAGAACTAACAGCTCCTGGGAACTGGTATTTTTGGATGTTGCTTCAACTACCTTTGTGGTTGAGGGATAGCTGGGAGCTATGGAGTAAAAAATGTCAGCAGGAACAAGAGGAGAAATAGGCAGAGGAGGACAGTTTCAAGGAGAATGCTGAGGGCCAAATACTTTCAAATATATAGGAGAGGAGAGCTTAAAACACAAAAAAGGTACATTTTAAATAAGTCAAATAATGGCACTAGTTTCACTTCTCTTGTTAACTGAACCATGGAAATGGTATCCCTTAGAGTCTATGCACAGTGAGCTTCAGGATTTACTCTACAATGCCTGGGGCCTCTATTATCGATGATTTAGGAGAGAAACAATCTAAAGTAAAGATGTCATCAGTAGCCCTTAGGAGTTTTGAGCATAATTGTGTTCCATATTCTGTAGTGCCTCTTTCTAAATAAAAAATCCTTGCATTCTGTGTTATTTTATCTGATTATTTTTTATTCTGTTTCTTGCTTTGTTTTGTTTTTTTTTCCCCAGGCAGAAAAATCTCTGCTTCTTAAATATTTTAAGGGACTTTTTAGTGGGGACCGATATTCTCAGATACATTATTTTGTAGGACAAAAATTAGTACCTCTTAGAAGTTTGGTTTAACATGGGCATCATTATAATGAATAGTCTCCCTTGAAATTAGTGGACAATTTAGGGGATTGTTTATTAAAATTTTCGGAGTACACAGAAGGATAGAGGAGCTTCTGAATTTTGCTTAACCTTTTCTTCAGGTTATCTGTACAGATTGAGTAAATTTCCTGTCGTTTTGTCTTTTAAAGTCCTTGGAGAACATCTATGAAATATCTTAGTCATGGTTCTATGAATCCAATCTTTTGAGATACAAGCAGATACATTTATGTCAAATAGGAATTGATTAACAGAGCTCAAAATGTCACCAGTGTGATATGCACATACGAGGTACTTCAATGGCATTGCTCTGACTTACCCTCCAGCAAACATTCTGGGCTGATTTGCATGTTTCAGCCATGGTAAATTTTACAGCAGCTTCCCTGAAACTTGTGCCTCTTACTACATGTGTAAAATATACAAGCACCCTGATACGAAGAACCAAGACCCACCCTTTAAAACAACTTTCCAACTTCATTTCTATCTGCCTGGTGAAAATGCTTTAAAATTCCTTTGTATGCATAAAATAACATTTTCTCTAAATTGTTAAATGTAGAGAAATGTTCCTGGGACAGGTAACAGTAGTGTTATTAGTATTTTCCTGTGAAAAGGAAAGACCAGTGCAGATACATAAAAAACAAATGCTCTAGATCTGCACCAGGACACGTCATAAGCACCTCAAATTAAGAACGTTCAAGACTGATCTCATCATCATTGACAGTGTTAACCACTGTGTTTACTTTTCTTCATACACTTGAGAATGTGAGATACACTTTCTTTTCTTTTCTTTTCTTTTCTTTTTTTTTTTTTTTTTGTATTCTATTTTGGATTGTATCGTAAGAGTGATGAAGAAGAATTTTAAACAGAAAAGTCACATGGTAAGTTTGGGGTTAAAAAATTATCCGAAATTTTAATGTGGAGAATTGACTGAGGATGAGTAAAACATTATCAGTACATAAGGAAGAAAGGGTCATCGTTACTGCAGTAATCCAGAGGTGATGATTTTCTAAATACAGCAGAGAAGTGATGATCGAAAGACCTGCAGGATTGAGATTTCTTAAGTAAATCTGAATAGAGTTGGGTGACATACGTTGTGTTTGTTAACTGTGGTATGATAATTTGACTTGCTTCAGAATGGCCTACAGGATTAGCTAAATTCTGAGTGGGTCTGTGGATGATTGACATGTAGGGCAAAGTGAGGTGAGAAGAACCACCCCGGCTGAAGGTGTCAACACCAAATAGGCTGAGGATAAAGAAAGAAGTCTTCCCCCTTTTGATTTTGGAGGAGTTCCAATCTTTGCCATTGCCCTTGAATGTTGATCTTCAGTTCTTTTATGCTTCCAGTGCAGACTTTTCAGCCTTCAAACACGGCCTCTGGATTTCTGACACAGACTCACACCAATGACTCAGAAGCATCCTCTCAGGCCTTAATCTTTGACTACTACTGGATCCTCCAGCTCTCCAGCACATAGACAGCCATTTTGAATTCTTCTGCCTCTGATTCTGGACTCTTGTTCTTCTGATCCCATAAGCCTATCTAATAAATTCCTTGTATAATTGTACAGATATTTTATGTTGATTCTCTTCCTCTGGTGAACCCTAACTAATAACTACAATTGTATATGCTATAGAGTTTCCAAGATACTCTATGCATATATATGTTATGAAATGCCAAAAAGTTTTTATTTAACTGATGTTTATTCCTGCCTTATATGTCAGATAGTGGAGAAAAAAATACTTCCTTTCCTTCCCACATTTCCTCATTTTTCCATGGAAGATATGTGATTCACACTTCCATTGTCTGCCACACTGTCGATCCATATTGCATCCACACAAAACCTGAGCTGTAAGGTTAACCAGGATGTACCAGATAGTGTAGTTGCTTTAATTTAGATAGAAAAATCCATTTTTAGATCTTCCTTTGTGTCCTCATCTAGGAATTTTCAATCCCAGGGAAAAAGGAAGAAAAGAAATTGAGGCAAAAAGAATTTGGTGTCTAAGATTTGACTCATGGCAGAAAAGAACTCCTTTGCAAGTGTGGTAGCACTGAAAATATCTTAGATACTTTGGTGTTGCTGTGAAAACTGGCACACACAATTTAAGGTAGGGAAAGTTTATTTTAGCTCAAAATTTGGTTTGTAGTTGGCTAAATCTAAGATAAAGCAGCATAACCGAGGGGTCTATCAGAGGAGAAACAGTCCATGGCTGAGCAGGCAGGAAACAGCAAGCAGCAAGTATCGCTTTTCTGTCCAAGCTACAAGTGTATTGGATGGTGCCACCCACACCCAAGGTGAGTCTTCCCATTATCTGCAACCAGAACTATATGTTGAACCAATCAATGGAATAATTTAGCTATCACACACTCTAAATCCATATTCACATACCTTAAATTCAGCCACCTCCAGAAGGCCTCACTTATAAAAAACAAGGCTTTAGAGAGACATCTAGATACAAGCCATATCAGAGGTCATCCTCCACTTTATCCCAGGGATTGAGGTAATTTATAATTAATAATAGAGGGTAGGGTTTTAGCTCAGTGGCACAAGCATCTGCCTGACAAGTGCAAGGTCCTGAGTTCGATTCCCAGTACCGAAAAAAAAAAAAAAAAAAAGTCTCCTAATTCACTGCAGACCATAGGTGATAGGTAAAAGTGGCATGGTCAAACAAAGGAGGCTTTTGTTAAAGAAGGAGAGGGAGGCTTGAAAAAAGAAAGCCAACAAATTCTATGGCTCCTCCATTATTTCAATGGTAATTTGTATTGTTACACAATACAGGAAAAATATACTAATTTAAATATGCATATATAAAAGAATAAATATAATATCTATAAAAAGATAATATAAGAAAACTGTAATGATGCCCAAATGTTAAAGAATAAAACTAAAATTCAATAGAAGAATATTTGAAAGCCATACAGATATACGTGTCAAATATTTCAATATGAATTTACACAAACCCTAACCTTCGTGAAGTAATTACTAAAATGTCAGTCTTCAAAATAGAAATAAAAACCCTTATGGGAGATGTGACTTATTTAGAAGAGAAAGGAAATCTTTAAAATTTCTAAAAATAATGGCAAAAGAAGTACAATTATTTCATTAATTAAGTCTAAATTAAAAGGAGTAAGACAGAAAAGAAAGACTCTAGAAATTACAGAATGTATCCTACAAGCATGCATTCACCCATAAAATAGTTTAGCTGTAAGTTCATTTATTCCTACAATGTAATAACAAGATGTGGGAAATAGTCAAACTATTTATATTTGTGCATGTTTACATTTGCTTAAAACTCTGGATAGATGTGCTCACAACTAATAAAATGGTTATTTATGTAACTAAGAGGTAAGTTAGAAAAGAGTGAATGAAGTGAGGTAAGACTAGTCACCTTCTGACACATGGGCTTTGAGGGAATGTTTTAGATCTAAATCATATCAGAATGCATTTCTCAAAACCTACCCCATAGTTAAGCAGTGCTCTGTTCTCAAATCCCATCTAACAAGGAAAAGAAGAAGAAACTATACAGTATTAAAATTTATGGCAAAACAAAATAAATCAGTACTAAGAGAAGTTTTGGGAAGAGAACTCATCTGTGTATAGGAATTGTAAAAATATTCTTAAGGAAAAATTAGTATTTGAAAAAGCTTTGTTCCATGTGCATAAGATGTATGCTGTCACCCTCTTAGACTCCCCTGTGGAAGGGCCCTATACTTGATTTAAAACACTACTGTAGTTATCTAGAAACTGTGAATAATTTTTTGTTTTGCTTGTGAGGTAGGGTTTCTCTGTGTAGTTTATGCTGGTTTTGAACTCAGCATGTAATCTCAGCTGGACTTGAACCCCTGCCTCAGTCTCCCAAGTGCTGGGGTTATAGGCTTGCACCCATTAAGTCCGACTTGAAATTCTAAATAACTTTTGAAAAATGCATATTTCATTTTGCATTTGAACTCACAACTAGTATTAGTCATTCTGTCTATCACACAGAATTTCGAGTTGACCTTCTCATCATGGGCTTCAAACTAATGTACAAGTACGTACGTATGTACAGGTATGTATGTATGATACAGGTATGTATGCATGATACAAAGAGGAATCAAGTGTATGAAATGCTACGCTTTGCATTACTTCATAACTGTGATTACTGTGATTTCATTTTAATATTTGCTTTACCTTATGTGACATAGTATTTACATAATTTCACACAGTAAATGATTATGAATGAACTTTGCAAAGAAAATTGTTATTTTTACAACGGAAATTAAAAAGCAAGGACTATACAATTTCTACTTAGATGACAGGTAAGGACAGTAATAGATTTGGAAGGGGGGGTTGTGATGATTTTATTTAAACATTATGTTCTCTAAGTGACAAAGACTTAAAGACTTAAAGTTCCTTTCAGCTCGTTTTTTTTTTTTTTTTTTTTTGGAGTGTTGGGATAACACTCAGCACTAACACATAACACATTTGCTTGAGATGACTGAGCACCTCAAAAACTAAGCAAAACATGAACAAAAAATATTAAACCACATCCTTGAACATTTATTGACTGAATTTTCTTCCCCTGGTCCTCGCCTGCCTTCCTTATAACATTTACCAGCGATAACCTGTAATTACAGATCCTTTCACTGCCCCTGTGAGATGTAAATCTTTTAAAATCTTCTTGCCAGAGTTAACCTAGGACAGTCTTTCTCAAGGACTTCAGAGCCCTCCCTCCAAAATAGAATCATCTAAGAAATCAGGCCTGTTTCTCCTGGTTACTATGAGGAATAGGAGCCTGACTGAAGTGAGATGCCTAGTTGGAAAACTACTCCTCTCATGAAGATAAAGGAAAGTTTACTTTTCCTTTCTGTGGTGAAGACAGTTAGGAAACACAGAAAACCTACAGTACCTCAATGCTTTCTCCTGCAATCCTCTCCAGCATTTTGTTTCAGTGGAGTTCAGACTTAGCTCGGGCCTGCATCCTTGACTAACACCGGTGTCTTTCACTGGTCTTCACACAACCAGCTCCATCCAAGGCAACTTTTGCTTTGACACACGCTAGCATTTTACAAATGTGAAGGAGGTATCCATTGTCCATTTCAAACATGAAAGATTATGGTTTAGTCGAGAAGTAAGATTAGAGCTAACATTTTATCTCCGTCTCTGATGAAAGCACGTTTTTGAGGACACTTAGAGGAAATGCAATTTTTAATAGATTTGATCTCCTAATAATGTAGTCAACATTTTATCAGTGATAATATCTTAGATATCTACAATATTTGTGTTTCCAAATAGGTTGAAAGTGAAATGAAATGAGATTAGAAACACTGTCCCAGCATTTATACAGATGGTCCCCTTCCCAGTCCTTGTAGCCTTAAGATAGATCAATGGGTTTTGTTTCCTGGCCAGCTCCCTGCCAGCCGTTGCTTGGTGGTGATTTAGCTTTCCTTTTTGTGCTTGATGTGATACCATATTTTTCTTAAGATTCTCTACATCTCAGATGTGATTTTTCAAAGCATTCGTTTTTCATGCAGTGCCTCTGCAGCCCTGCTCCTCCCGCCATTTTCAAATGCTGCATATTATCCTCATTGTTCCAAAGAAATGGACCTCATATTTCAATACCTCATCTAATAGGATTTTTATTTCTGCTCTGATGAAACGTGGCTTCGATATATTTGTTTTCTGTATTCCTTTGCTTGCTTGAAAAGTGCATAGCAAGTAATGTGAATGCGTTCTTTGTGTCTGTATTGAAGAGTGTTTACGAAGAAATAAAAGGGGCTTTGTATGCAAATGAAATCTTCCACACAGAGTTCCACCTAGTTAAACACCTAAATATGCCCCCTGCAGAAAATTAGGTGCTGAATTGTGCACCCATGTCCTTAAAGGCATTAATTAGACCTTTAATTTTATCATGTGGGAAATGTGCTCTATCAAGAAACACCTGGTGAAGACAAATTCAAAAGGAAACAATCAAATTAAGGTGTCTCAATAAACAGCACTGAAATATTAAACAAAACACATTGTGATTAAACAAACAGGGAGCAACAGACATAAAGGAAAGGGAAAGAAATCCATATACAGGCTTCTAATTTCAAGTAAGAGACATTAAAAAGTGACTCACCTTATTAAACTAAGGATTCGCAGGAAGGGAAGGAAGTGCCATCTTTGGAGAGGCAACTATCATTTTGGACTCGTTTTAAAAAATTAACAAATGATATGGAATGGAGTTCGGTGTTCTCTCCAATTTCAATGGCCTTCTTGTTTATTTACATAATATAAATGAATGGCTGATTATTCCTTCTGAATGTCAGTAATACAGAAATCATTCCAGAGAAACAAAATAAAGCTATGATAATTGCACAGTTCTAAATACTGCAACTAGTCAACTGCAGAGTAGCATTAAAAACATTATGTTGTCTAGTTATAAGGCAAGGTAAATATTTATATTTCATACATATATATTACACACATCACACACACATAGGCACATAATTATTACTAATGGCTTTCAGTGGGGATAGAGCTCATATTCCTGCATATTATTTCATGTTGTGAGTTTTCCCCAATCGATGAATCATGTTGAAGGTTTTCCTGGGCAGAGGCAGCTCCCGGACTCCTTGAATTACCTTCAACATCTGTTAGCAGGGAAAGAGCACAAGTGTGAATCATCAAGTTTCTCCACAGAATATGCATCTGTAACTATGAAATATAGGACTAACACATGTCTCAGAAATACATACATTTTAGAACTAGTGTAATTTTTTTTATTTTATCTTCCAGAAACCATTTTTCCCATTGTTTGTTTATCTAAAATAGTGGTTTCAGTAACATCTGGTAGTGTAGAGATTACTACAGTAGCATTATAGGGGAAAAAAAAAAAGAGTTGAAAACCAATATGTGTCATCTCAGCAACTACGAGTTGTTACCCTATATAAATGAAATAGTCCAGAAATTTATGTATACATAGAAGAACCTATGATTTAATTTGTTTTCACTGTTTGTGCTGCATTTTTTAGTGAGAGGATAAATGGTCTCTAGAGCAGGATCAATACATTTTTTTCTTAAAGGGCCTGCAAATAATTTTGCTTTGAAGTAGGCTGCTGCATGGCTGCTTGCCTCTGCCTGTCTGCGTGGTCTGGATGCCTGATAATCAGTGGTGGGAAAAAAAAATACATCATTGAAACATTGCTTATGAAGTTACTCATTATTTTGGTCATGTTGTTTCTTGAAGACATATCAAGCAGAAAATACATAAATTTGAATGGGTTGAATTCAAGGTAAAATGATGAGATGTGATATTTCATCCTCTGAAGATAGAGAAGAGCACATGCCCCAAGGTGTGTGGGCAAATTTTTGAAGCTGGTAAAGGGAAAAAAAAAAAAAAAGACTCACCTTAGAACTTTTAAAATGGAATGCATCCCTGGATATATGTAGATTTTTTTCTAGTGATACCTGTGTTGGATTTCTAACCTGCAGTAATGTAAGGAAGCCAGAATACCTCTGTAGTTTTTTGGAATTTTTCTGGGTAGGAAAATCATACAATTTCCTCCATTTATTTAATTATTTTGACACTTAGATCAGTGTAGAGTTTTAAATATTTATTCTAATATTTATTCTATATTTTGACTTATTTAATTTGTTTGGAGAGTTTCAGCTTTGATCCTTTAGAATTCTGAGAGCTGGCTCTTGAATTTTCTTTCTCAAATAAAGTTGAAGCTAAAGGAAACATCATTAATGTGTCATGGAAACTGAAAAGTTTTACTTGACTCCATGCCTTCATTCTTTTTAATGATACTTTTTTTTTTTTTTTTTTTTTTTTTTTTTTTTTTTTTTTTTTTTTTTTTTTTTTTTTTTTTTTTTTTTTTTTTTGCGGCACCAGGGATTGAAGTTACAACCTCGCAGCACCTACCAGACAGGTGCTTAAGCCATTGAGCCAAACTCCTAGCCCTAGCCTTTGGAGGCAGGGTTGCACTATGGAGCTCAGGTCAACCTTGCGCTCACGTTGTAGCCCAAGCCGGCCTTGAACAAGCTGGCCTTGAACTCACAATGCTCCACCTACCTCAGTTTCTGGAGTGCTGGGATTAAAGGCATGTGCCACCACGCCCGGCCAATTATATGTTCTTAAAGGGGTTTATTTAATTTTTGGTATTTTGAAATAATTTTTGTTTCTTACATAAAAGCTAAAAATAATCAAATTGAGTAATCACATTCAAAGCTAAGAAAGTGCTCTATTTAAAATAACTCCTTCTGTAAGGGGGATTTTCCCTGTTATTAATACAATGCATGGTTTGTACTGTTCGCTCACAAATTGCGCCCCCCCTTACTCTGGGAATTGAGCTGTTACAGTTTATAGACTGCCCAAGGACAGAGCTGACCGGAAAACTAGGTTATGAGATAAAAACTGCCCCTTCTCATGACTAAGGAATTTACAACATGTTCTTTTCCGGAGCATCTGCCTCCCATATTAGGAAGCGCCCACTGCCCCCAGCCCTGGGACCTCCCTATGGATACTCTCCAGTGAATGTAAAAACGCCATTTAAACTAACCAATGCCATCTGCTTCTGTACCCGCGCTTGCAAAAACTCCTCCTCCCTTCGTTCTATAGCTTATAAGACCTGCTCGGGCCCACTTCGGGGCTCTCTGTTCCTGTGTGTTCAGTGAGCCCCACGCATGCCTGGACAATAAAGACCCCTTGCGAATTGCATGAGAAGGCGTCTGTTGGTGTCTTCCTCCACGCGGCGGGCGTCTCGACCCTCACTTCAATGATTTACTTAACTTGCCTGTAAAATTCCAATATTGTACAGAACAACAAACTGCTCATATATCTTTCCCAGATGGAAGGTTGAGACAAATTATTATTTGATGGCAATGTAACAGTGCTTTAGCTTTTCTCTTTGACCTCATTATCCATGGTGAGTCAGTAAACAGCTTCTTTTCTTTTTTTTAATCACTGCCTTTGTTGTTTGAGACGCATACTATGGCTTTCTCATATCTAATAGAATATAAGTGAAGGCAGTTTGAGAGCACATAACCATGTTGTTAGAAAATACACTTTCAAATACTCAGGATACACACTAGATTTCTAGGCTAACTATATATTTTAAGTATATTGAATGTAATAAGCAAACTTTAAAGAATTAGTTGAATGTTACTGTTATGAGATACATTGCTTCCTCAAGTATTCATGTGTGAAATTCCTACACCCCAAGAATGTATTTGTAAACAGGATTGCCATAAATATAATTAGTTAAATACTGATGATGCAATGCTGGAAAAGAATGAACTCTAATCCAATACAGTACCCATATAGTATTCTATGAAAAATAAAAATAGAGGCACATACATACATGAGGAGAATATGACAGTGACTACTGGAGTAGGGATCTGAGTGGTGTTGTTACAGGAAAACTGAGTTAGACAAAATATTATAGGCAGTCAGGCAGGGCTAGGCCCTCAAGGAACCAGTGCAAAAGTTCGAATACCTTATAACCTCTGAAGAGATAGACACCTCCTGCTGTGGGCCAGATATCAAGACAAAAGACAGAACAAGTGCAACCATATCCTAAGGATTGGTATTCTAAATAGTTCTATATCACCCTGAGAAGTCAGGAGTCAGCATTCCAACCCCCTACAGGAAGAGTCACTGCTGTTAAGTGTCCCCGCTTACTACATGACTGCTTTCCTCATTTGTCCTTGATTTAATCAATTTTACCTGAGCAATTAATCTTATTGGTTAACCACGGTTATGTCCCACCTTATGCCCATCAGCCTTGCGAGTTCCCCATCATGATTTTATTCTATAAAAGTCCCTAAAAATGACAGAGTCCCTGACAACCCACTTGGGCCCCCTTCTGTCCCTCAGACAGAAGCTTTCTTTCCCTCAATAAATATATCCTGCTCTTACCCTCCGTCATTCCTAAAATTCATTCTTCAATTTTTAGAGAACACAAACTCGCGCCGGACGTATAGTAGGTTGAGAGTTTCATTCCCCCATATCATTTGGAGGTCTGGGATCATTTTTCCTATATCAGTGTGTCTGCAAGCCAAGGAATAACAAAACTTGCCAGCCAGTGACAAAAATGAGGAGAGAGATTCACTGCACAGATATTCTCCCATAGCCCTCAGAGGGGGAAAAAAAAAGGAAAGGAAGCGAAAAGAAAAAAAAAAAAGAAAAGAAAAGAATAGAAACTTTGCCAAAATGTTGTTATTAGGCTTCTGGTTTCTAGATCGGTAAGAAAATAAATTTCTGTGATGTTAGTTACTGAGCATGTAGTTCTTTGTCATGACCGTCCAAGTAAAATAATAATTGCTTAAGATGCTATATTGAGCCCTTTCATTTTTTTCCTCAAAATCCGTGTGTTTTGTGTATTTATCAGTGCTTATTTTCTTGAGTGAGCATGAATTTTCTCACCCAGGTGTGAATAGAGGATAGATACATTTTCCAGTTTTTTGTAGTTGGAACACAATACCCCATATACACTAGTTAAAGAAGGAAAGGTTTAATTTGCCTCAGGGTTAGCAGACTCCAATGGAAGAACACCATGACAGAAAGGCACAACAGAGCAAAACTGCTCCTTTCACAGCCAGGAAGCAGTTGTGCCAGAAAGGAAGAAGCAAGGGACGGATATAGAACCCAAGGTCACACCTTCATGATTCACTCAGACCGCCCAGAAGTGTGATTTACCTATCCTGTAGGCAGCACCTAAGCCAATCAAGTTGTCAGTAGGAGAAATATAGAACTTTTTATGGTATTATCTCATGATCAGTTTTTTAAATATTAGATGGAGAATGAAACTACAATATTTTGAATGAATATGTTAAGCAACCCATCTCTGAAGGTTCACAAAAGTACCTAGACTGTGCAACATTTCAGAAGTATGTTTTGCTACTTTCACACTGAGTGGAAATGAGATTGTTGAGTCTCATTTGGGTAGGCAGCTACCTGGCATCAGAAACAGCAGCAATAGCAAATTAGAGGGTCAGAGTTTTACAAAGGAAGATGGTTGATTTATAAAGAGGAAAAACACAGGTAGAGACAAGCTGTCCCGAAGAGAATGTAGGGGGTCAGATGGATAGCCCTGAGGTTCCTGGCTTTTACTAGAACTGTTTACCCTTCTCTTCTGGAGCTTGTCGTATTCTGATTGGCTCCCTGGGTTGCCTTTTCAGGCAGATCTATATCCCAAGACTCTAAATGTGCATCTTTGCCTATGTGCATAGTCCTTTAATTGGGCTTCCTTTGACTCCTACCCACCCCTTTGTGATATTTAAATGGGGGGGACTTAAAGAAATGCAGTTTAGAGTTAGTTATTAAGTAAGGAAGTGTGTGTATATTTAGTGGAGCAATGTAGTAATGCTATAGTGAGAATATATATGTATGTATTTATATGTGTACCTATGTATAGGTGCATGCATTTTTATATACTAAATAAGATATTAGCTATTCTAGGTCCCCACCCCTTGTCTCTTTTATATTTTATTGTCAGTGGAAGGAGGCACAGATATCCTGGTTTAACACGCTCTAGTTTCCTCCTTGGTTTGTCTATCAGCTCATCCTTTTTAAAATTCCTATATTAATTGCCATACCTGGTGTCTTACTAGGTCTGATTTTTCTTTCTCTACTGTTGTCTTTTTAATCATTTGAATCTAATTGCAGAGGCAAAATTCACTTTTAATAATATTTTCTATGAATTTCTTTAATAAAACCTAATGAGACCCTTATTCTGTTCTTTTCCTGCCTACAGACTCCTATTCCTATGTTGAACTTGTAGAATCTAACTTAGTTGTCATTATGGTTTGTGCCTGGATGTCCCCGCAAAGTCTCATGTGATCTTGTGGTGGACTTTTTCAAGTCTGCTAAATCCAGAGTTTGTGATTGATTCTTGGTTGAATGGTGGGATTAAAGATGTGAGTGTTACACTTGTCCTAAGGTGGGTAGCCTGCATATAGTATAACAGACCAAAAGAGGCTTGTCCTCTTGATATAGGGGAAAGTAGCTCCCAGTGTAATAGATGCCCAGTAAAATTCATTTCTCTAAAATAGAAGAATTAATTTTAAGAACAATGTAAATTAAGAACAGAATATATTTATTGAGAGAAAGAAACCTGCTGTCTGAGAGAGAGACAGAAGGGGTCCCGAGTGGGTTGCCAAGGACTCTGTCTTTTTCAGGGATTTTTATAGAGCAAAACCATGAGGTGAGGCAGGTCTAAGATGGGGAAAAATGGGAACTGGCAAGGCAGGCAGATATGAGGTGGGACAGAACTATGGCTAAGCAATAAGATTATAATTGCTCAAGAAAGATTGCTTAAATTGGGATCCAATAGGAAATTGAGTCACATAGCAAGTGGGAACAGGTCCTTTGCCTGTAGAGGGTTGGATTAGTGACTCCTTCTGGCTTCCCCAAGGTGATTAGTACCTATTTAGAATATCAACCCCTGATGTTTATACTTAGGATGTGGTTGCATTTGTTTCCTTTTTTCTTTCCAGGATCTGTCCCAAAGCAGAGGTGTCTGTCTCCTCCCAGATTGTAAGATACCTGGTCTTCTGCACTGGCTCCTTCAAGGGCCTAGCCCTGTCTGACAGCCTATAATATTTCTAATTAACTCAGCTGCCTATAACACTCTCTCCTCACTTGTTGTTTTAGGTGTTTTCCAGCACCACGAACTGTTGCCCCTTTGCCACGTGCCACTCTGCATTGCAGCTGGCCTATTGCAGACTGAAACCTCCATTAACTATGAACTAAATAAACTTTTCTCCCAGTAGGTGTCCAGCATTTTGTCTCAGCAATGAGGAAAGTAACTAAGACAATCATAGTACAGAGAAGGATACATTACACAAAGCTTTGGGTTCTAGTTTTCATTGGTATCCTCCTACCTTACATGCTTCCTGATCTTGGAGAATTTAGACAATTGCTTTCCTTTTTATTTATGACATGGATATTTAATATTTCTTAATTTTTATGTGTGTCACATACATTTAGATCTTTTAAGTATTACAGAATTTGACTTAGTATATGTTACTCAACCACTTAATTTCTTTTTCCCAATCATTCTTAATTGTTTTAATTTTGCACCTTTATTTATGAGAACATCTCCATCTTTTTGCTCTTCTTTCTATTTCCAGAAGTTGATTATGTAATGTAACCATTTTTCATTTGCATAAAAATGAATCTAAAACTTCCTTACTATTGCAAAAATCTATTACGTTTCCCACTAATGTCCAACCATCCACATCTCTTTTAATCCTGATTTTCATTTGGTTGATATATATTGAATAGATTTCTCTATAGGTCTGAATTCAAAGTGGAACATGTGTTTTAGGCCTGGTCAATCAAATCCCAGTGTTACAAATGCTGGTTAATTGGACTGGGAATATAACTCAGCAGTACAGTGCCTTCCTGGCAAGTCCAAGGTCCTGAGTTCAAATCCCAGTACAAGAATAAAGGACAAACAAACAAACAGCAAACAAGTAAAAATACTGGTTAATCAGTAATCATGAAAACCAAACAGACCTCCAAATTAGTTTAGTTATCTTATGAGTATATGGCAGCTAGCTGGGGGAGGGTACTGAGATAAAGGTGTATAATCAGTAATACTAATGAGAATTTAAATAAGAATGCTGAACTAGGACTTCTGACCAAGAATTAACTTCCTCAGGCTTCTGAGCCCTCAAGAGATGCAGCACTCTGTACTAATTTCTGAATTCTAAGGAAACTATAATGCAAAACCACTAGTCTCTTTCAAGATCCCAGTTTATTGTAAACACTGTGAGAGAATTGGATTAGAGAGCTTGAGTTTCAACTGGTCATTTTTTTTAACTTCACAAAGCCACCCTTAATAGGTATCCACTAAATGATCAAGCAATTTGTGCCTTGCTTACTGTGACTCCAGACTAATGGCCCTCAGAGGCAATCCCCTTGGGATCCATTCTGGAAATTCAGGAACTATTTTTCTCTTATTTCCAGTAAAAATTGTCCTAACTTCTCCCTTTGATTCAAAACTTCAGTCTTCACTCTTTTCAGAAATAGAAGCCAGTACACATGGTAACATGATAACAGGGTGAAAAGTTTTGAAGAGACTGTTGTGATTTTGAGAAAGGAGATTAGGATGTGGAAAAACTGGCTGGGGAAGTAGGTGTGACCTGTCAATTACAAAATACCAGAGCACATGCACCAAACAGTTCACAAAACTCTTCATGGTGGACTTCTTTGGAGGACTCAAGTAGGTTTTCCATAGGATGGACAGAGGAGGGAATAGTAGAGAAGAACCACCCCCATTCAGATTTTGCCAGTGCGTTCTCTCTTGCATGGATGGCCTGTCTTCACATTGAAAAGGGTACTTCTTTTCGTACTTTTACTTGGCCCAAATTCATAGAGCCTGTTTATTTTCCTACTTTAATAAAACTTGGATAGTATTTGTGCTTCTCTTGACCAATTCTTTGCTGAGGACAGAAAGAACCTAGAAACCACCTCATAAGTAGACTCCGTCACCCCAAAAACCTGGTAACAGTTTGCTGACTTGTTTCCACTGGAGAGGTGAAATGAGGGTACTGATTTTTTGGGTTTTTTTATCGGTACCGGGGATCAAACTCACAACCTTGTGCAGGCATTTAAACCACTGTGCCAAACTCCCAACCCATATGAGGGTACTATTACTGTGGTGCTGTTTGTAGCCCCCACATTTAACTTAAGCATGGAGTCAATGCAGAGCAAAAAAATGCAGAACAGAAAAATTGTGGGAAGTTATAATCTGGTGGTCTCAGTGGAAGGTGTATATTATTAAGCACTTTTGTTGTCTGAGATAATTTTGTTAATTTTAAGAAAATTTGAGGAAAATAAGCCTTAACTGATATTCTCATATACATTATGATTTTTAATTATCTAACAGTTAATTTTTGATAATGAAGACTGAGATAGAAATATTTAGGGTGAGACTGAGGAACAAGTTTGGTAGTATGGAGTATAAGAGTAACCATACCAAAAAACAAAGAATGCCAAGTTTTTTTCTTAAAATTTTATTTTGTTTGTTTGTTGGCATTAAAAACAAGCAGTGAAGTAGATGTCATTCATACGTGAGCAATTTTTATTTCAATTTGATTTTATATCAATTTTTAGCAAAATTATTGACTTTTTTATCTTTTTATGCTATAGGCAGTAATTTTAGACATGCATAATTTTACTTTTGTGCCACAATTTAACTTGTGTGACACCAGATAATCTTTCAAATTGTACTCAATATTTTGGATTGTTTTATTTTTAGTGTTTTGAAAAGGTTGATTTGTATTTTCTCTTTTTTGCACTGTTTTTACATTTTTACTTAAATAGTTAAATTTCAAAATTAGGCTGAATCAGCTAGAAAAAATGGAATTCATATAAGTAGAAAGATTGAGATAGATACATAAAAGAAGAAAGGGAAAGTATAATGAATTAGTTCACATTATTATGGAGGTTGGGTAATCTCCTGAGACAGTAGGTGTAATGGGTTGGTAACTAGTGATCAATTTAAACACCAGCTGAACTGAATCTGTGTGATGCTGAGCATGGATGGCCCACCTGAGGACTGTTGCCAGCATAAAAAGGAGACCTGGAGAGGAAGAGTAGCATTGTGGGTTCTCCTACATGTTGTTGTTTGGAACTGTTGGTTCTCCTGGAGAAGCTTGTCATGCTGACTTCCCAATATGAACTCAGCTGTTATTACCAGAGGAGCTCAGGACCTTGTTATTGAGAATGGCTATGGTTCACTTTGGGGGAGCTTTGGTACTCACTTTGATCATCGCTTCCTGGCTCTGGAGGGGAAGATACGTGCTGTTTAATCTCCAGGATAAGTTTGTCATGCTGACTTCCTGATATGTACCTGGCTGTTCTCATTGTCAAAGGAGCTCGGGACCTCAGTGTTGCTGAGGATGGCTGTGTATTTTTGGGAGGAGCCTTGGTTCTTATTTTGAATGTCTCTTTTTGGCTCCAGTACAGAACCCTCAGTGTGCTAGCGCAGATTCTTTACCCCACTGGCATAGGCTTTCTAGCTTCCACCTTTGGGCCTTCCTAGTGCAGATTCATTGGATAGACTTCCCTGGGTCATGGTCATGGGCTCTGGTTTTCCAACTGGACTCATGCAGGTTATTGCCATGGGATCCAGGTTCTTGGCTGGATTTTCTAGGTCTTTAGTGTTTTGGATAGATTTCCTGTACTTGCTTTGTATTTGACTCCTTGGGTGACAATTATAAATAACACTAAAAATTATGTGCCCTGCATGTAATTGTTCTCCTTGCCACCCCTGACTACAACAGTAGGTAATGCATTGAAGACGCAGACAAGATGTTACTACAAAGTACAATCCTAGTTTTAAGGCCTAAGATCATGTTGTGGATTCCAGTGTGAGTCCAAATCTGAAGGCAAGACTAATGTCCCACCTCAAAAGACAGAGTGGCAAAATTAGAGAGTTCCTACTCCACCATTTAATTTTATTAATGACTTCAATGGATTGGATGATGGACACCCTCATTAGATAGGTTAATCCGCTTTATTCAGTTTACTGATTCTAATTTAAATCTCATTCAAAAACACACTTATCCAATTGTCTAGGCACCCCTGGGCTCAATCAAGGTGGCACATAAATTAAGTATCATAATAATCATAATTTTCCATTCAAAATAATTTTAACACAGTTCACATAAAATATGTTTTTGAAGTTCAACATTTTATGAATAAATTTCCTATACAAACATAATTACATGGTCAAGGTTGGAAAGGGCAAAATATCCCGCAGTTGGTCTTCTAAGAGGAATTGCCTAGGTATTGAAATTTTACACATACCTCTTCGTAACAAAGCTGTTCTGTACCTCATTTTGTGAAATTATTTACTTAATTCTAAATAGCACCCATTTCCTTAGTTCTTAATTAATGTATGAGAACAGGAGACATAAACTTTTAATAGTTATTATTTTAATAGTTTAATAACCTTGATTAGACATGCAAGCAGCATGAGATTGGCTTTATAAAATTTGCATTCTTGTGCTCTAATCTGTATAGTACTGTTTTATGTAGTCTATGCTATGTGCTGGGGATTGGTATTATAAAAATACACCAAAAGATTCAGTGGGTTTCCAAAGATGAGAACCAGTCTTACATGGAAGTCAATGTAATGAATGAATATCAAGGGGTATCTAATTCTTCTGGCATATTTTAATACTTTCACTGCAGTTATCATTAGTAATTCATAATTAAACCAAGTAAAGGATATTTATGCTCATATGAATTTCTTTTGAAGGGTATGAGGCACCAATGAAAATTACCAGACAGTAAAAGAAAATTATTGCATGCTGTCACTCCTGTGTGGAATTTAAAATTATCGATGTTGTAGAAGCAGAGTCAAATAGTGTTTACTAGAAGCATGGGTGGGTAGGAGAGAGAAGGGAATAGGGAGATATTGGCCAAAGAATTTGCAACAGCAGTCTGATAAGGATAATAATTTAAAAAAAAA
>RJWM01035179.1:0-19089 GCA_004363535.1 Dasyprocta punctata | reverse complement strand
TCAGCATATTGTTAATAGAAATCTGGCATTAAAGTCTCTGCTTGTGAGGGATTACTATTGGAAAGTGGAAGAAGGAAAGATCTTTTTAATAGAGCAGCAGATACCCTGGTAAAATCACATCTTGCAGTTAAAAATGAGGATCTTGGTTACCAACCAAAGGGAATTTCCAAACACAGTGTTGCCTAGGGTATTTCTGCTGATAGTGAAATATGAGAATTTTCAAAACATGGCAGAGTAGAGAAGGGTAGCAAAATATAGTCTCTGTAGGACCTGGAATTGAGACAGTTGAAAAACAAAAACTTGGTGAAGTATAAAAAAGAAGTAGGTCTCTGGGAATTGGCAGAGAGCTGACAGGAAAACTAGAATCTATAGAGAACCTGAAGAAACAAAGCATAATGCATAAAAAGAGAATGAATCAGTCAGAAAAGGAACTATGGTTCCCAGCATGAGTGACATGTCTTCTCTGAAACAAAGAAAGCTCACACCCAGTCAGCAGCTAGGACAAAAAGTAGCAGACTGGGCCACGAGCGCTAGTCTCCAAAGTAGCTGATGACGATTGTAAACTGCAGAGACAGCATGAAAGTTTTATTCTCAAAGTGACTCCTTTCACATGATAGGCTAGGATTCAAAAGGAAAGCTACCTCACGCCCACAATATTTAAAAGTGTAATCAGGAGCCATTTGGGGAAGAAGTTAATTGTTTAAGATTAACCTACAAAATAACTATGGAGAATTATATTTCAGGATTTCTGGAAGGTCACAGGCATCTTGCCTAGCAAGCTGAGAAGCTAATCATGTGTGGCTTTTGGAAGGAGCTGGGTCCAAAAGCACTAGCATCAAGTCCAGTGGACTGCCTGACACCCCCGCTCCCTACACACACATACACAAACACTGGCTTCCTACACCCAGTATAGAGCTTGGCACTCTACCTGCTTCACCCATGGATTTGCCTCATCTTAAATGTTTGCCATTTGGGTGTTTGTACAGAGAGAGGGGCCTCTGAACAGTGTGGAACCTCACATACTCACAGGCCATAGGCTGGGGAAAAATAAAAAAAGCTGTGATTTGGAGCACAAAGAAAGACATGGAAATTGGGAGTGGCATACGGCCTTATGGTAGACACATGCAGACTAACCATACCAAGCAGAAAATGCAGGGCAGGATTCAGAACTCAATCATAAAAATATGAGTGTCAAAACAAAATAGCTCTTAGTAGTGATTCACCACCCCTCTCCCATAACTGGTAGATTCTAATACTGCAGACCCTGGAAAGAAATGTTACATTCAAAAACACAGAGGAATTATTGTAGACCTATTTTGTTGTTATTATCTTTACTGGTCCTGAAGAGTTTTTTTTTATTTTTTTCTCTCCTCTTTTCTTTTTATTTCTTTTTTGTTCTTTTCTTTTTTTTTTCTTTTGGCCTTTTACTTATTTGTTTTTTTCTTTTACTTCAGTCTAATTCTATTAATTTTCTTCTACCCCATAATAGGATCCTTTACACCACTTTTTTCCTTGTGCTCTTGTTTTTTGTTGTTGTTGTTGTTGTTGTTACTATTTTTAAAATACTACTACTGTAATTCTCTCATTCCCTGACACCTCCGTCACTTTCAGTGGTACTACAAAGATTTACTGGTCTTTAGATATTTATTTACTGCTATGTTATTGTTGTCATATGTTTTTCTATCCTTAATGGTAGTATACCAGTTGCATTAACACAGAGATTTACGATCTGTCAATATGCGATTTGTCTTTGTGTCTACAAATACAGATCTGTTTTCTACTGCTAAGGCCGGTACAGTCAGATTTTATTGGTTCTTATGTCAATATTCAGTTGATTTTGTTGCTATTATTATGGCAGCATACTTGTGACTATTACTGTTTTTACTGTATGCCAATATCTGGTTTATCTTTGTGTCATTAAAAATATTGTGGTTTATTTATGGCTATCACAACAGCCCTTCAAAAAATTCTCAAGGATATTCTAGAAAAAGACAACAAAGCTAACATTGCCCATACATCTAGTGCAATGAATATATCATGTAAGGTGAACACTTAAGCAAAATAAACAAAAAAGAACCAGCAAGAGGAAAGTAATACAATGACAGGAAAAAGATTATACTGCTCAGTAATAAGTCTCAATTTTAATGACTTGAATTCCCCATTAAAAGATATTTGTTGGTATCTTGAATCAAAACACAAAACCCAGCATAAAAAACTCCTATGATGTATATGAGAAATACATTTAATACAAAAATAAATATATATACTAAAAGTCAAAAGATTCAAAGCAATATTCAGTGTAACAGGACCCTGAAAACAACTCTCAGTAAGTATCTGAATTTCAGACAAAGAAGACTTCATATTAAAACTAATCAGAAGAGGCAAAGAAGGTCACTGCATATTGGTTAAGAGAATAATTCAACATGAAGAGACAACAGTTATAAATATATGCACTAAACACCAGCATGCTCACCTTCATAAAACAAATGCCACTGGAAATACAAAGATCAGATAAATATCTATGCAGTTTTAATTGAGGATATCAATACCTCACTATCACAAACAGATCAATTACACAAAAAAAATCGACAAATAAAAATAACTGTTGAACCACACCTTTCAACAAATGGACTTAATGGACATTTATAAAATGATACTCCCAACAAGAAGGGAGTATGTGTTCTTTAGCAGCACATGGAGTTTTCTTCAAAATAAACCACATACTAGTTCACAAAGCCTGTCTTAATAAATACAAAAGAAACAAAATCACTACAAATCATCAAAAAGTCATATATCATGAGCAACAAGGCTTCATTCATGGATTCAAGAAGAGTTTCACATATGCAAATTAGTAAATATAATACCCTATATAAAAAGAAAAAAATGCCATATAATTATCTCAAAACATGCAGAAAAAAATCTGATGAAAATAGGTATAGAAAGACCTTATCTCAATCTGATAAAATCCTTCATTTAAAAAATAACTACCAACACTATACTGAGTGAAAAATAGTGAAAATGTTCCTCCAAAATCAGAAAGATGACAAGGATGTCCACCATCACCAGTATTGTTTAATAGAGTGCTGAAAACATTAACCACAGAAATCAAGCAAAGAAAGAAATAAAAAAGTACACATAGGAAAGGAAGTCAAATTATCATTTTTTGATAACATGATCCTTTACTAGGTGATGCAAAAAAATTCCACCAAAAGATTTCCAGAATTAATAACCAAAATTTGCAATGTAGCAAGATAAAAAATCAACACACAAAAAAATGACAAACACTGAAAAATTAACAAGGTACAATATTCTTATAAAGGATAGTAAAAACATAAGTAATGGAAAAATATCCACTGTTACTGGATTGACAGAACCAAAATTGACAAAATGATCATAGTACTAAAACTATATATAGACTTAATGCAACCCAAACAATATATCAACAGCATTCCTCACAGAACTACAAAAATCAATCTGAATTCCTATGGAAACAGAAGAGACCAACAGCAAACTTGGACAACAAAAACAAAGGAGGTGTCATGATAATCCTGGATTTCAAGTTATATAGCAAGGCTAAAATAATTAAAACCATGTAGTAATGGCAAAAGAAAACACATTCAAGAAAATGGAACAGAGTTGAGAATAGAGAAACAAAGCCAGGTGAATTGCTTGAAAAAGGGGCTAAAATTATATCCCTTTTAAAATGACGCTGGAAAAAAATTACTGACAAAAATTAAATCTAAAATCTGTTCTCCCACCATGTATAGAGCTAACATATGAAAACAGAGATTGATATATAGAATGTATAAAGAACTGCAAAATATTAGACCCCCTGAAATAAAGCATTCAATCAATAAAATGGACAGCTGAAATAGATACTTCTCAGTACAAGTAAAAATAGCCAATAAATACATAAAAATGTTCAATATCTCTGGCCATTGGAAAAATGTAGATCAAAATAACAGAAATTTTTGAGCAACTGCAGAAAAAAATGGTCATTATGAAGAAATCATATAATAACAAATGCTTGTAAGACTGTGAAGATAAATGAATCCTATATTGTTGATGGAAATGTAAACTACTATAACCACCGTGGTTTAGATCTAAAATGTTCCCTAAAAGTTTTATGTCTAGTGAGGGGACTTTGAAAAGTGATTTGATCATTTGTACTCATCAATTAGTAGTTCATTGATGAGCTCATGGCTGACTGTGGTACTCAGGTGTTGGGCCTTGTTAGAAAACTAGGTAACTGGGGGTTTGAAAGGAAGGATGTATTCTTATTCCTGTCTCCTCCCTTCTCTTTCTGCTTCCTGGCTATTGTGATGTGAGCAGCTTTTCTCCACGAGGTTATTCCACCAGGTTGTTTTTGCTTTGGAGTGAGTTGATCATGGATTGAAACCGCTGAAACTGTAAGCCGAAATAAGCCTCTGTCCCTTTAAACTCTATGTACATGAAGAATATTTTGTGTCAGTGATGGGAAATTGATGAAAATAGATTCTAAGGCATTGAAACTACAAGAACATGAATTGTCTCAACAATCAAGGGTGCTTTTAAGTAAAGGCTTCTGTAACCAAGGCTTATACATATTCAGGCAGCAATTTAGTTAGACATATTTTGCTGTCTTGTGAAATCTGAAGGAAAGTTCCTGCAAAAGTGGAACAATGTTCTGACGCTTCACCCAAAGAAACTAGGAAATAAAACTACGTGTTTTCTGAGCTGCTAAGTCAGTATAATATTGAGGCACCACAACTGATAATGCAGTGGACATTTATTTCATTTTCTAATATTATTTATTCTTTATAATGTTGTATTTTGAATTTGAAAATGTACTGTTTTTGTAATGCACAATAATTATTTTATCCTACACAAATCAGTGGGTAAGTGAAAGGAGATTTCTGTATTGATCATGTAGTGTTTTGGAGCATCTTGGAAAATGTTGGGTTTAATAAAGATACAAATTGTTCTTAAATAAAACTTGAAAATTTTGCTTTTTTTCTCTTTATTTACAATTAGCACTTTGATCAAAATAAATCCATGTGCTTTTCGGGAAAATCTTAACTGTGACCAACTACACCAAGGCAGTGGTTTGTTTCTTGTATGCTTTTGAATGAAAAACTTGTACCAACCGTGACATCAAAACTAGTCCAAAATGCATTAAGAACCTTCACCAGTTACCCATAAGGTGCAGCCCCAGAAGGAGCTATTCACTCTGTCAAAAGCACAGTGCCTCTAAAGAAAGGAACGACTCTTCATTGTGATGAAGTGGCTGTTGTGCTTGATTTTTGCTGGACAGAAGTATTTTCTCAGTACTATGCTATTATCTAAAAATATGTCATGGAAAGGGGACCCGAAATGACTATTTTATTTTTCAAAAATATTATAAGCAAGGAAGTCTCTCATATCTCTGAAGGTGAGGTGCAAACCATAACAAAGGAGCTGTAATTCAGTTCCATGGATTACTTAGTTAGAAGAAATCCTGGAGTTTTTGTATTGGCAATACCTGAAACAGTACTTGACAGATAAGAGGTACTAACTGCATATTTACTAACTTCAGAAATAAGCTAGAAAAACCCAAACTAATATCTAAGCTATCAGGACATTTATCTACAAGATTTTGATTGTAATACAATTTAGCCAATAAGGTCTACTCTAAACCATTCTATACAAACAAAATTTATTTAAAATATATTTTAAAGACAAATCTTATGTCTCTTACCAACCAAATTCCTAAATATTCCTCTTGTAGAAAGAATTTAAGAGTTTCTCCATCATCACATGAGAACTTCAGTACTCCTCACATTCTGAGCCACTTGCCTGGAGTATAGTATCCTTCTATCAGATTTGGGCATTCAAATCATGATAAAGATGTTCATTAAACTCAATAACAATGAGACATCTGTGAAATAATGTTTTATTGAAAGCTGTTTTAAAACCGATTGTCAAATAAATCAATCTTTAGAATATAACTAAAAATTTCATGGAATAAAGCTTCAGATATCAACCAAATGTAGGTAGGGAGGGAATTTAGATATTTACCTAGGGATTCTCAGGTTTACTTGAAATGTTACTTTATGAATTTAAATTTTAGCAAAAAAGATAGAAACAAAATAAAACTAAAAATCTTCACATGATATAGCAAAATGAAGAGTAATTTGGAATAAAAAATAAGTCATAAATTCATGAGTTCAAGGGAGTTGTATCTATGCCATATAAAGGAAAGATAATGTGTAGGAAGGTGGAAAGGGAGTTGCAGTGTTTTAGGCATATGAGGCCAGAAGAAAGTTCCCTTCACATTAGTCTGAACTATAAGTTACTTTCGCAGATCAAGTGGGAAAAATAGCCATAGAGATAGTGAAGAATCATCTGCTAGAAAATTACAGCAGTAATAGTTGAAAAGAAAGTGTTTTATGTAGAATATGAAAATAAGTAGCCAGAAATCTCATTAGGTGTCATTGTTTCATTAGAGATTGTCATCTTCCCTGATATTTTATTCCACCAATATTGAATTATTAATTATTTAATTATTGCAACTTAATATACTTTTATCACAAAGTGTTTCATCTAGAGTTTTTACTCTCCCTACATTTTCATGAAAATGAAATGTGCAACTGTTCTTGTAACAAATAGTGTGGCAAAGTTATGTATTAAAATAATAATACTAAGATATAAAATACCCAGGGTTTTATTCACACCCATAAATTTTCCATATAGCTACCCATACTGTCATTTTTCCATACAACTATCCATACTGTCATTTTTACGTATTCTCCTCCCCGTTTTTTTTATCTTATTTAGTGGAGGTTACAGGAAAACATTTTATATTGCCAACAAGGTCACTAACCATCTCCTCATATGGCTGATTTGGCATTATGGGAAACATTAGGGAGGTTAAAAGGTAAACGTGCAACAATAAGCAGCAAGAAAAAGCTACTTAACATTGCAATATTGAATCATGTGCTACATAATACATCTATAAATAACATAGACAAAGGACTCCTTGGTGCTATCCGAAAGGGGAAAAATGCATAACTGTGAAAATAAGAAATAGCATAAGGAGTAAAAAGAGAAATATTTAAAAATATCCATCTAACTTTAGACATTTTTGTGTTTCTAGTAGTTCATGATCACATTAAATGAGAAAAATTACGATTTCCTATGGAAGAAACCTAAGTGATTTGTTTCACATCCTATTATTACTGTCTATGTATCACCTGGATGTTCACATGCATTACATTTAAGTATTATACCTAGGATGAGCTGAGGAGTACTAATACCTTACTGTCTCTAATGCACATGAGCATGATAATCTTTTTGTCATTGAAATCACATTAATTTCTCCATTGGCTAGGCTATAAAGAACAGCAAAATTTGTGCAACAAAAAGGTCTTGGAGACACTATGGCATACAAATTTAATTTTAAAGAGTATTAGAGTCTAGAGAATATAATGGATTTGAATGGGACAGACGATATTGGTAATCTGGATCTTAATTCATTGATATTTTCTGGCAGTCAAACTCTAATCAAGAGATAAAAGTCTTAGAGCATCTAGAATATCATCATATTTGGTGAAATAGAGTTGTATATTAAAGCATACAGTCAGTGTTTTTAATTTGTGGTTGCTTTAGTTATTTAAGGGTATCTGTTTTCTTTTAGAAAGGTCCCACATTATGAGTTCTGCATTTCCAAAGACTATGCCTCTTTTGTTCTAAAGATGAAAATACATTACCTGGGCTTCTCTAACCATAGTTCCTCCTGAAAGACTTGATTGCTGAAGTAAGGAAGTAAAAAGTTTCCCAGAATTTCCTGTCAGTCAAGTACAGAGTTGAAGGAACCAAATTGAGTTAAAATTAAAAGCAAAGTTTTAATATCTGAAATGGAACTTTTGAATTATGATAACTGAGTCTCATAGGGACTAAGACAAACAAGATTCAAAAGCACTTTTAAAATTTTAAGCAATTAATTTAGTGACAGTAAGAACATTCACATTGTTGTACCACCATCACCATCATCCCAGCTCCAGAACACTTTTCATCTTGAAAAATTCGAATTCCATACCAGTTGCATAGTAACTCCTGACTCACTCCTTCTTCCAATCCATGTCATCTACCATTCTATTTTCTGTCTGTGAACTTGATTCCTCTTTCTTAGCGCCTCATACATGTAGATGACATTATATTTCTCTTCTAATGACTGCCTTAGTTCACTTAACATAACGCTATCAAGATCCATTCAAATTATAGCATGTCAGAATTTCCTTTCTTTTGAAGACTGAATAATATTCCTTACTTATATGCTGTATTTTGTATATTTTGTGTGTATACATTTTTCTGGTGATAGACAAAGGTGTGTTCCACCTCTTGGCTACTTTGAATAATACTCTTACAGAGTTAGATATACAAGTGTTTCTTCAACGTTTAACACTTTGAGTGTGTACTCAGAAGTGGCATTGTAAGCTTATAATTTTCATTTATGAGGAACACCCATAATGTTTCCCATTAGTTGCTGCACATTTTTATATTCCAAGCAACAGAGCACGTGGGTTCTGATTTCTCATGTCCTGGTCAGCACGTGTCATATTCTGGTTATTTTTGAATAATAGCCATCCTAAATGAGTGTAAGGTCATACATTACTAAGGTTTTGATTTGCCTTTTCCTAGTAATTAGTGTCTTAGTCCTTTGGTCTACTACTGAAAAATACTATAAATCACGTAGCTTGTAACTATCAGAAGTTTATTTCTCACAGTCATAGAGGCTGAAAAGTCTAAGATCAGACAACCTGAATATCTGGTGTCTAGCAAGGCCCCACTTTTTCACGTAATCAACAGAGTAAAAAGCACAGGAAATGGGAGAAAATATTCGCAAAATATACATCTAATATTTTTAATATAAGGAACTCATTCAATACAGCAACAAAAATCAAACCACCTAATTTAAAATTGGGTGAAAAGGGCTGGGGTTTTAGTTCAGTGGCATAAGTGCTTACCTAGCAAGCGCAAGGTTGTGAGTTGGATCCCCTGACCAAAAAGAAAGAAAGAGCCGGGCGTGGTGGCGCACGCCTTTAATCCCAGCACTCAGGAGGCTGAGGTAGGCGGAGCGTTGTGAGTTCGAGGCCGGCTTGGGCTACAACGCGGCGCAAGGCCGACCTGAGCTATATAGTGCGACCCTGCCTCAAAAAAACCAGGGCCGGGAGTTTGGCTCAGTGGCTTAAGTGCCTGCCTTGGCAGGCGCAAGGCTGTGAATTCAATCCCCCGTGCTGCAAAAAAAAAAAAAAAAAAAAAGAGAAAAAGAAAATTGGATGAGAATAGATATTTCAAAGAAGATATGCAAATGACCGATAAGCATTCAAAAGATAGTTAATATCACTAATCGCTAGGGTCTGAATATTGAATCCCCCACATCTCTTTGTTGAAATCCTAATCTTCAAGGGGATGGTATGACAAAGTGGACCTTTTGTGGGGGTGGTTATTAGGTCATCAAAATGAAATCCTCCTCAACAGGTTTAGTGTCCTTATAAAACAGAGCCAACACAGCACTTTCAAACTTTCCACCAGTTTTGCAAAGGTGGATTTTGCAGAATCCATGCTATAAAATGTCAAATGCAACTATAGTTCCAGAGATGTTAGTATTCCCCCATTTTTGGAACTGTGAGGAAGTGATCGGGTGTTATTGCTAGTTTCCTGCCTCTAAGATCGTCTAGTGTCTCCATGAGCTGTTCAATGTTGTTTACCAAATTCCTTCTCTCTCTCTCTTTTTTTTCTTTCTTGTGACTAATATCAGGGAATCAGAACTTGAGTACTGTTTTCCTTGCTTACTGTCTACTATGAGACAATTGCATGATACACTATGGAGAATAAAAGATACAGATAGTACTAGGCTTGTAGAAACATACATTTTAGTAATATATATGACACACAAATTGTTAATAATTAGATGTATCATGTTAAAATAGTAATAGTTGAGGAAAGAAAAGAAAGATTTTGGACATTTAGAAATGAAGACTGTGTCAATACTAATGGCTCCTCTTTTATTTCTTTGAAATTTGCATATATAGTAGAAATGACTTGGTCCTCTGCCAGTGATCTTAATACTTATCTATGCTTTGGAGGCTCAGGAATTTACATTTCTACTAATATCCCTGATGATTCTGATGAAGTTGTATTATAACTTCATTCATTGGAAACAAGAGACAGCCAGGAAAAATTTAGAAGTAATTTAGTCCTTAGTCATCACGCTTCTCAGTTCTTTAAAACTGTTCTTTGATTATGAACATAATGTTCAGTTTTCTTACCTGTTTTTTTAAACATTGCAGGACTTTCAATTTCCAGATGTAATATGGTTTCATCCAAAATGATACCAGCCATCTTGTTCATATCTTGAAGGTTTTTAAACCAGGTATTATAAAATTAAAAAGTAGCTAGAACACTATACGATAGAATCAAAACAAATTAAGCAATATTTTATCCATAAAATATCAGTCTCATACCTTTCTATTTTTTCCCTACCTCAATGCTACTCGAAAACTTATATTTCATTGGTCAGTCATTATGGAGCCATTTGTAGAAAAAAGAAAACCAATTATCTGGTCTGAATAGTTTAATTTTGTTTAAAGAGTTATCTTTCTCTTATGTTGTAGAACAAGGGACACCTAGAGAGTAGTCACTGTTCTGCATGAATACCACCCTTACTACTGGGAGCGTACTGATAGGACAGGCTCTTCATGTAATGGTAGGGTAATGAGAAAAAACAAAGTATGTTCTAAATTCCAATTTTCTTTGGCAAATCAAGTCTCATAACTGCTCTAATTTTAGGTAAAGATATTGAAGCTTAACATTTCTCTGAAAGAAAAAAATGCTAATGTATATCAACTACTTATCAGAAGAACAATTATATAAACCTCCTAGTGATCTTTCTGACTTTGAGGTTTTCTTCAATATTATAATTTATAACCTACGAACTGATCAATCTACTCAAAGCCTGTCTTTGACTACCTTGTTCTTTTCCAGAAAGCTTCAGTGTTCTCTGAGCAATATGTGAAAAGCTTCCACACCAATGTTTTCTTATCTCCAATTCTGTTAATTCACACTTTTTCTTGCAGGAAGTTTGTTGCCTAAACATGTGTACTACTGAGCATGCTTTGGACGTGGCTATTTCCGTAACAATTATTCATCATGTAAACTTCTGTAATATGATTTTGTACTCATAGCTATCAATCTAAGTACTAATTCTTGAATTTCCATTTTAAATAATATCTATCCTTCACTGGTGTTTACAGTTAGGTATGATCTTTATCTGGTCATGCTTTCTAAAGTCTTTGGAAATGTGGTACTCATCTAAACTTCAAGTGAAAATTATAAACCTTTTGTGATAGGTACTGAATTGCTTTTATGTCATCTTTCATACAGTGGTGTAAATACTATTTATTAAATAAATGTTGAGTTGAATTTTGATATTCTGTTTATATAACAGAACCTGAGCATCAAACCAATGAAATATTTCATCTTAGAAACAAATTTTATGGTTTTTTGAATAATTATTTTCTCATTTGAAGCTTTGTTAAATCACTGTTTCAGAGTAATGGTTAATATTTCCCCAGTACAATCAAATAAGTAAGCTGGTAAATATAAGTCTGCGTAAAAACACAGACACAGATGGTGGTTCTAATGATGTCTAATTTTCATTTTTATTCAAATTTCTGAGTTCATTAGGGAGCAATATAAAGCTGAGGGTACATTTAATTTAGTTGTTTCAAGTTTGATAAGTAGGACTCTCTTTTGTAGCATACCTGAATAAATCTTGATTTGGTTTATGAAGTAGTCATCAGCTACTCTACCAACAAAAGGAAAGGACGGTGTGGTCGTCTACCAGATGGAAAATTATTTCAAGTCAGCATCACATTTGTTCATAACATTCAGGATATCACATAAAGCAAAAATGGCCACAGAAGGTTTTATTTTACTGCTTAGAAGGAACTCCTGTGTTTTTAAAGGAATATATTTTTCCCTTGGTGTATTTTAGGCACACTTTGCCATTTAATAGGTTTCCTGCCGCTCATTCAAAGCACTTGCCATCCCCTCTTCAGACACGTATAATTGAGGTTATCACTGGTAATAGCAGTCAGATTAATGCATAAGTCTCACATGTGTAATATAACAAATGTGATAGACTCACAGTTTGAGGGTCGTGCTGTTCTACAGTTGATGGTGTGATTTATATTTTCTCCCTAAAGTGTCATATCTGTATTTGCAGAAGAAACACTATTCAGCTTTATTGAATAGAGCAGTTTTCCTGTCAAGGAGAGTTGGATGACGTCTTAAAATTTTATCTCTTAAGAAATAATATAATATTTTCCATTCCATTACCTTAAAACAAAATTAGTTAATAGTGATTGTTTTGTATCATATGGACATGTTTATTTATATATAGAAATAGTGCATCTATGAACACAATTATGCTGTCCATAGCAGCATCCACCATGAATGAGCAGTAGTCATAACAAGCCCAAGAACAGCTGTTCTAAAATTGAGCTGGAGCCTGATTACAGATAAGATAAAATGGACAGATGTGCTGTAACAGATATGGAAAGCCTTGGCAGATTTTCTCCAACATTTCATTTTCTCCTGTGAAAATATCTCTGCAACTATATTGAAATCATCTCTTCTTCATACAGTGGACATAGATAGGTGTTAGGTCCAGAAGTGGTCACCCATCTCAACCTGGCCTTTCTGGTTTGTTTAACCTAAAATGGAGAAAAAATACAGTGGAAAAAATATGTTTTGAGTCATGTTGAATAAGCCTACAGGTTGTAAAAAAGATCAAGCCCCAAAATAGAAGAATGAATAAGAAACAATTAGTAAAGTACTGACAATAAGTAGTAAAGTTGTTTAATTTCATTTTTTAAGGTTTGTTATGCTCTTGCCTTCACATAATTTGTTAATTATTCTGCGGATTACATAAACCATTAAATTTCCGTTTTGTCCAAGCTAGTTACACAAGGATCAAATACTTACAATCAAAACAGCGAACATGGTGAAAGATGAATAGAATTCAGAACTCAAGCATTGGCACTTAGTTTGCTCATCCATAATAATGAGTGAACTACCAGGAATTTCAAGAAGGTGGCTAACTGAAACACTTTCTTCCAAAAAGAGTACCAAAGCAAAGAAAAAAAAATGACTTCTACTTCATTAGAATAGTTAAAACAGAGTGTCTGAGTACAGACACCGGAGCATGGAGACTTTCTTATATGTAAGGAAAAAGAGTTAATCATAGCATCTCATGCCTGTAACACAACCACGCAGGAGGTTGAGGCAGGAGGCCAACTTAGTGAATTCAAGACAATCCTGGGCTATATAGTAAGACCTTTCCTAAAAATGTACATATATATTTATTTTGAAAGGTGACAGAATGCATAGTATTTACTGTCTCATCTTCCAAGTTGGAGTCAATTTTGAATCAAAAAGGACTTTCTGTCCTGAGAAATGGGTGTGCAGAAATCTCTGAATGTCCCTGGCTCAAACCACAGACACCTGAAATATTTTCTCTTGGAGAAGCCTACAGCTTCAAAGCCATGAGCAAAATTCCAAGAGCTGATTAGGTATCCATGCCCCTACCTTACCTAGGAGAAAGAACAGAGTTTATCTTGTGTTTTCCCACACTCAAGTGCCTCCTACATACTACCCTCATGGAACACTGCCCACTGCAGTACTGGGGAGCAGTCAAGTAGTCCTGACCACCCCATGTAACCAATAAAAACTGCTGGGAACTACTGCCTATCTTCCTGCCGCCTTTCTCTCAGTCTCAGGAAGCAGCCAGGCATATTGTTCTGAGTGGTTTGGACTGCCAGAGCCCTATTATACCTTCCTCAAGAGTACCAGACTAGCTTGTCCCTACATGGGCATTAGAAATTCATCAATCACCTTGCTTTCATCTCATGCCAGCCACTTCTTATCTGACTAGGTAAGAGGAATGACTCCATATATCCATAAGCGACCCAGGGAAACTGATGGTGTATCCATACCTATAACTGTGCACAGAGCTTTCAACAAACCACCCTACCTCACAGAGCTATATCCCAGCTGGAGGAGAAATTCCACAGCCCATGCAGCCTGTGTCACAGGTATCTGCAGGCATCACTAACGCTGATTACTCATAAAGAACCTACATGGAGAGCACACTGAGGCTACTGCTGTGCCCACATGAAAACGAATACAATATAGTTTACCTCTCTGACCTCTTAGGATCTATCCCCAGAACAAAATATTTTACTACAAAAGATACTCTATAAAATCATTAAAGGAGAATTACCTGCCTGATGTTATATCAATTCAAGAGCACTAGAATTGTGAAGATAAAATGTAACACTATGTTTTAAAAGGAACAAAATCACTATAGATATATATACCCCTTCAAAAGAAGAATAAAATTGCCTTAAGAAATTAAAAATGATTTTGAAGGAAACTCAAAAAGGTAAAAGAGAATATGAAAAGATCATCTGTTGAAACTTGGAAAATAATTCATGATCCAAGTAAAAATTCAGCAGAGATAGAAATCATAAAAAGCAATCAAACAAATAATGAAGCATAAGAATTCAGTAAATGAAATTTAAAATATAGTTGTTAATCTCAATGAACTGGGTTGACAAGAAGAAAAAATTTTGAACTTGAAGATAGATTTTTGAAATCAGTTACATTAAGGGAAAAGAAAAGAAAAGAAAAAAGGAAAATCTATTAAATTTATGGGGCACCTTGAAACAAGCAAATATATATATTTAGATGAGGTCTTGTTAAACTGCATAAGCTGACCTTGAACTCCTGCCGCAGCCTCCCAAGTAGTTTAGATTACAAGTAAGAAACAATGTGCCTAACACATAATAGTTGTAAATCTATGAATTTTAAAAATTTTTGGAAAAAATAGTTCCAGGAGGATAAATGAACTTTATTATATTTCTCGATAAAAGGGGGAATTCTCCGAGGCATATCATGGTTAAACTATCAAAAGACCTAGACAAAGAGAGACGTCTACAAAGAGAAAGAGAAACACACCAAAATATGTGTGTAAAACAGGTTCCAGTAGGCTAATCACAGTTTCTTCAGCAAAGTTACAGCCCATGAGAAACAGATGAAATACTCAAAAAAATACTGCGAGAAAAAGGAAAAACTGACGAACAAGAATACTACTCTCAGAAAATCTATATTTCACAGTGAGAGAGAAAGATAGAGACATTCCAAGACAAGCAAAGAACTAAGGGGATTCATCTTAGCCATACTGGGCTTGCAAGAAATATTTATGAAAGCTTCACACTTAGAAGTGAAAAGATGATATCTATCAGCATAACAAGTAAAAGTCACAACTCACTAGTAGAGTAGACATACTCAAGAGAAAAAGGATTAAGTCTCACAAAGAACCACCAGGTCACAAAGAAGAAAAATAAAAGAGGAAGAAACGAACTAAGAATACAAAAATAGTCAGAAAAGAATTAACAAGGATGGACTTTGTGTGATACTCCTGCAATCCCAGTTACTCAAGAGATTGAGTAAGGAGGATTGAGAATTGGACTCTGGGCAATTTAGCTGCTCCAGTCTCAAAATAATAATGATAACATTGTTGATAATATTAATAACAAAATTAAGTGCTGGAAATGCAGTTTATTGGACGAATATGCCCTACGAACTCTCCCAGTCCTCATTATCTGTCTATCCACTACCTTTCTCTCACACACACACATGCACGCACGCACACACACACACACAGAGTTGATAGCATTTACCTGTCAGTAATAATCTTGGACATTAGTGCATTAAACTCTCCAACTAAAAGATTTAGATGAACTAAGAAAAAAATCAAGCTATATACACTGCCTTCATTAGTAGTGATAAAAGCTAAAAGTAATAAATTGGAAAAAGTTACAAACACAAGCTGAAATGAAAAGAGTCCAGGAATAGCTATAGTTCTAGTGTCTTTCATTTACAAACTTTATAAATAGTCATAGGAAATCGATTCAACCAGAGAAAATAAAAATCGTAATTATATATGCACCCAATGACAGATCACCTAATTATATAAAGCAATTATTAAATGTAAAGGGATTGGCACTAGTACAATAATATTTGGAAACCTCAACACCTTACTTTCATCAATGTATGGTCATACAATCATCAATGTATGAAAATCAATCAAAACAGAAACATTGACGCTAAAATCTAATACTATGATACAAAAAACTTGAATGTGTTAGCATACAGTTGTAGCCTCAGGTACATTGAAAGCTGAGGCAGGATTATTGCACTTTGTGGACAGTCTGTGAAACATTGAAGACATGTCTCAAAAATAAAAAGGACAGAAGATGCAGCGCAGGGGATTGATACATGTGCACACACACACAGATAGACCAAATGGATCTAACCAGTATGTACACAATACTTCATTCAACAGCTGTACAATACATGTTCTTCTCCTCAAAACATGGGAAAATCCACAAGATACTCACATGTTAGGTCTCAAAACAGGAAAACAATAACATTATATTATGCATTATTTCTGACCAAAATGGAATAAAACTAGAAATCAAAAAGTGAAAATCAAGGATTTGCAAAAAGAGATGAAAAACAAACAACATATTCTTGAATGAGCAATATGTCAAAGAAGAAATGAATAGGTAAACTTAAAATTTTCTTTTTAATAAATAAAAATGAAAATAATACTTACCAAAATGCATTAAATCCAGCCAAAACAGTTAGGTTTATAATAAAAATAAATGCAAAAATTAACAAATGTTGGTGAGAATGTAGAAAAAGGGAAACTCTTGTTCTGTTGTTGTTGGATACACCAATTACTACAGTTATTATGGAAAACACTATGTAAATTCCTAAAATCTAAAAAAAGAAAAAAAAAGAAATGCTATATTATCCAATTTCCCTGCTACTGGGATATAACCGAAGGAAATATATAAAAGTATATAAAAGAAATATTTTCACTCGCATGATTATTGCTGCATTATTCATAATATCCATGATGTGGAACCTACCATGGAGTCCATAAATACATGAATAAAGAAAATATAGTGTGCATTCACAATGAAATACTATTCAGTCATAATAAGTGAAATCATGCCAGGTGAAGTGGTGTGAGTCTATAACCCCTACTATTCAGGAGGTTTATGGAGCAATATTGCAAGGTTGAAGGAGTTTGGACAGTTTAGCAAGTTGCTTTCTCAAATATAAATAAATAAATCAAGAACTTGGGTATAGCTTAGTGGTACAGCACTTGGTTAACATGCGAAGGCCCTGGAAATAATTCCCCATACCACAAAAAAGAAGGAAAATGAAGGGAAGGAAAAAGAAGGAAAGGGAAGGGAAAGGAAGGGAAGGGAAGGGAAGGGAAGGGAAGGGAAGGGAAGGGAAGGGGAAGGAAGGGAAAGGAAGGGAAGGGAAGGGAAGGGGAAGGAAGGGAAAGGAACAGATGAAAGGGAAGAGGAAAGAAATCCTATTATTGGTGGCAACCTGTTTGGAATTGGAGGACATCATGACATGTTAAGTAAGTTGGGCACAGAAGGAAAAAGTCACAGTTTTATTCATTTATGAAAATTGCAAAAGAAGACTTCATAGCAGTACAAAGCAGAGCAATGGTTGTGAGAGACTAGGACTTATAAGGTAGAATGGGATTGATAATAAATACCAAAATAAATTCCAGTAAGAGAAATAAGTACTGGTGTTCCAAAAAAACAGTAAACCTTATATATTTCATATAGAACAAGGAAAGAGGAAGTTGAAGTGTTCCCATCCAGGGAATTAATAAATATTTAAGATAAAAAAGCTATTTACCTTGATTCGACATTGCACGTTTCACAGCAATATCAAATCATTACTCTGTATCACATAATTACATAAAGCTATGTGAAATTAATGTTTTTTAATCAATCTAAAAAATGTTTGAAAAACACCTATTAGTTATAGATCTTCAAAAGTCATAAATTTCCATTCAGAGTCTGGAATCTTTTAGGGAAACGATTTATCTTTGGTCTATTTATTTTAACGATTTACCAAATGGAAGTATTTAAAGGGCTAGAGAAAGTCAGTAAACTGACAGGTACAAAATCACAAATTTCATTTGAAAATTTTATATAATTTTATCTTTCAAGTCAATTTAGTAGCAACAAAAACCAGTAAGTTGCAAAGGATGAGTAACTTACACTTATTATTTTAAAGGCTGAGACTTTATGGATTCAACGAACAGTAGGAGAGCTACTATGATGGGTTGGATTTTTTAGTGACTGGTATTCTACTCCTATTGGCAGTCAACTTCAGATCCCTATCCCGGTCCTTTGGACAAGGGAATGAGAAAATCAACACGATGTCCAGAGATTTTTAACTTCTTTTCTTTAGTCTTTAAGTCCACCCACTATGATAGAGTTATCCTAATGGACAGTATTACTGTCCTTAACTGATTTGGAAATAAGTGAAATGGACCTGAATTAAATGCTTGAGCAGAAGTAGAGCCACCTTAAGTGATGTGCAAACTGCTGGAAAGAAAAATAAATATGAATTCTAATAAGCAACTGAGTTTGGGGGTGATTTGTCACACAGCACTAATTTTATTAATAGCTGATTAAGTATCATGTTTTTAAAGTTTTAGGAATTAGCAACAAAGTACATTAAAGAATGAAAGATTGACAATAGAACGTGAAAGAAAAAAGATGGTGAAAAATGAAAAATACTGCAAAAATGAGGCAATTTGAACTATGATTATTAGGAAGAAAAAGAAAAAGTAGCAGCAAATGTCACTTGAAGGGAATATAAAAAACAGACAGATTATAATATAGAAAAAAAAGCAGTGATATGACAAGCACATGAGAAACCAGGAGAAAAATAGGAAAAGCATAGTTGATATAAATTTGCTTACTTGGAATTATCTAATTTTCTTTTGTTTGTTAAGATTTACATCCATAATGCTATCTTGAACTCACACCAAAGCAAATATTTTGAGTAATTTTAGAAAACTTCTTCTTTAAACAAAATAGCCTATGCCATAAATAAGACGTGTAGACTTTATTGAGTATACTCAAAGCACTTGCCCTGATGATTTTAACAGTT
>RJWM01035178.1:0-19110 GCA_004363535.1 Dasyprocta punctata | reverse complement strand
GTATCCAGGTGAGTCTGAGATCACAGTAGATGTTGCATGAGAACACCAAAAAAAAAGAAAAAAAGATATGGTATCTACGAATGTTTATGTGAAATCATTTGAGAATCTACCTGACCTAAACTTGAGCAGATCTTGCTGTGATTGCTAGTTTTTCTGATTAACAATTCATGCTGCAGTATTAATTCATAATCTTAAAAAATATTACTAATGCAGGTTAATTGTTAACAATGAATTTGTGGCAACAAGAACTCAAAGGAAAGAGGAAATAGTACCTCAAAGTGTTTCCAGGGAAAGAACGTAAATTCAAGGACCTTAAAATTAAGGGAGTGGATCAATGGGGTGTTGGCTGTGGAGGAAAATGAAATGAAATGCACTTGTCTTTATGCTTAAGTTGAAATATACTTGACTTTATTTTTGTGTCAATAAGAAAGATGCAGAAGAAACAATTCTCATATATTGCATGATGGAATAGCAGTTCATGAGATCTCATATTCACAGGATTATCTCTATCTTTGCGAAATCACATATGAATTGTTGGTAAGGCAGTGGTTTGCCTAAGAGCCTTTCTTCGCAATGACTTTCATACATGTGAGACTGCGTATGCTGTGAGTTTGTTAATCAAATGTTTTCTCTGTTACACAGTATCTGTGCCAGTTTTGCCTTTTCACATTCTGTGGATGTGCTTTTATTTTTGTTGCTTTTTTTTCCAATGCAGTGTTCAAATGAAGCGTTGGAGTTTAAAAATTTTCTTTCACAAATATTTTCCCATTTAGTTCCTTTATGTATGTGTAGATATATTTATTGGGCATGAGAATTTACACATTTTTGTAGTGGAATCTATCAACCGGTCATGCACTGTATTCATACTGTGTATTGTTCTGATAGAAATAATTCAATAGTGTCTACTTGTGAATCTTTGATTTTAACAAAAACATAATAAAGTCTCTTCTGCATTTTGTTGCCAGGAACATATATTCTATACAGATTTCTAAATTGTTTTTGCATCTCTGTTATTCCTTATTAAGTCTTTAGCCTTTTTTGTGGCTAGATATAGTTCTAAAACATCAGGTTCAGTCATCATCTGGGAGGCATTCCTTCTTTACCATTTCAGAGTAAGAATGTGTTTGAATACACATCTTCATAAGGGAAAAATTATAACTCTAGATAGTGTCACTTCTATGTATTTTAGAAGACTTCTCATATTATATTGTTTCTACGTCTGTGGTAATATAATATTGAGTTAGAAACCCATATTCCTATCATAAAAGCATCATTGTTTTATATCTGCTTTTTACATGCTTTAGATTTTCATTTGTTTAAAGCAGTGTGTGCTTTATGCATGTATTCAATCATCACAGTGAACTTTATTGATATGGGAATTTAATAAATCTTAAAAATTTTCAAAATTTAAAAATCATTGTAGTAGAGATTGGAATAAATCACCAGAGGTTCATATCTAACCTATCTTGATAGTTATTTTCCCTTTTTCCCCCTCCATATCTTTTCTTTTTAAAAATTTTTATTTAAAAAAAACCAGAAAAATCAATAAGCAAACTAACCAAAACAACAACAACAACAAAAGTAAAACAACAGCAACAACAAAAAACAATAGTGATATAGGTTTTCAAAACAAGAAGATAAGAATTCAACAGTAGTTGTTATGTTGCATAGTTATCTTCAAAATTGTTGCTTAGGTTACCAGATACAGGAATAAAACAAAACAATAAAATGGAACAAAACACTGGAGATTCAAAACAAAACAAAAGAAAATTCCCCTCAGTTAATATAATGCATATTGTTATCCTCCAAATAGATGCTCAGACTACCATCATTAGTCCTCCAAAGTCAAACAATACAATCATTAAGTTATTATTATTATTATTATTATTATTATTATTTTACTTCAATTGCTATCATCTCAGCTGAGTTCCTCCATATTGGCCAGTTGCTGGGCTGGGGTGGGTGCCATTGCTCTTCTTTTGTCTCAGCCTCCTTGCCAGATGGCTCGTGGAGTGGTACTGGTACTGGGCATAGAACTCATAACCTCCTCCACTGGACAAAAATGCCATGTCTTTCTTTTGAAGAAAATAAATCCAAACCAAACAAAACAGAATACAGTCAATCAAAACAAAGCAATGAACATGGTACATGACTTCAAAAACAGATACAAAGAAACCAACGATGGCTACCATAATACCTCTTGTTATCTTCAAAATAACTGTCCACACCAGCAGATATAATAAAATCAAACAAAATAGTACAGAATAAAACCCATTAAAGCAAAACAATGGAAGCAATACAGGACTTCAAAACAATAGTAAAACAATAGTGGTTATCATAATGTCTCTTGTTACCTTCTAAACTGTTGTCTATATTATCAGACATAATACAATCAAACAAATCAAAACCGAATAAAATCACTTAAAACAAAACAATGAAAGCAATACAGGGCTTCAAAACAATGTGACAGGACATCACTAGTGGCTACCATAGTGCATTTTGTTATCTTTGAAATAGGTGTCCATGCCATCAAATATAATAAAGTTAGACAAATCAAAATATAATAAAACCAAACTAAATAGAACAATGAAAACAATACAGGATTCAAATCATGATAATGAATTAACAATGGCCACTGCTTCCCTTTTTAGACACTTCCTCCTCTTTCAATTTTACAATACATACTGTGTATTTTGAATCCTACTAACTCCTTCAGCTTTTTGTACTAGGGAGACAACATGATGTTCAGCCATGTGACTCTAGGACATTTCATGCAAGAGCATGATCTTAAGTTGTATCCATTTACCTACAAGTGCCTAGAGGTTATCTTTCTTTATAGCTGAGGAGCTTTCCATTGGATGAAAATGACATGTCTTTCTTGTCCACTCTGCAGCTAATGGGCAAGCTACCTCCATGTCGTTCTGGTTCCCTGTCACATAGAGTATTGTTCTTTCTCCTTTAACTTTCAGTCTATGAACCCCGCTTCGAGTTAAATGTATTTCTTGCATAAAGCATATTGATGGATCCTGACACCTGATCCACTCTGGCTGTGTTTCTTTTTATTGGTGAATTGAGACCATCTACATTAATGGTTGTGGCCAACATGCACTGCCTCATCTCTGCCATGCCATTTTCCTGGCTGCCTACTTTTCCTCTCCATTCAATTTTCTACCCTGCTCAGTGATACCCCTCTGCCACTTGTTTCTGGAGCTGTGATCTTTTTTATCTTTCTCTAGAATGTCCCTCAGTATTCTTTGTAGGGTTGGTTTGATGGTCATGAATTCCTTCAATTGTTCTTTGTCATGGAAGTATCTTGTTTCTCCATTAATTTTGAAAGATAGTTTTGCAGGGTACATCAGTCTGGGTTGGAAGTTGTTTTCTTTCAGGACTTGAAATACTTCATTCCATGCTCTTCTTGACTTGATGGTTTGTGTTGAGAAATCTGTCATGATTCTGATGGGTTTTCAGTTATAGGTGATCTGTTTCTTTTCTCTAACACCGTTTAATATTCTGTTCTTTTGAATTTCTGGAATCTTGATTTATTTTGGTCATGGGTAGTTGGAGTTCTATATGCTTCACTTAACTGAACATCACTTCCTTTTCCCATGGTTGGGAATTTTTATGATATTATTTCTGTAAATAGACTTTTTATGATATTATTTCTGTAAATAGACTTTTAATGTCATTTGTGTTGAACCCTGCTTTTTAATTCACATCTTTTATTCCTAAGTTATGTTGCTTTGGATTGTCTTGCAGCTGTTGAATTGTTACTTCCAAGTTCCTTGTTATTTTTAAAAGATCTTTCCTTTCATGATCACAAGCTGCAAACCTGTCTTCAAGGTTTGAATGTCTATCTTCAGTTTCTTTCAAGTGGATTTGCCAGCTTTCTGTGAAGTTTTTAATTTCCTGGATATCTCATTGAATCTATTTCATGTATGCTAAATCTTTTTTGTATTGTTCATTCAAGGTTTACCTAATTTTCCTATGCTCCTCAATTTTTTTAATCTATGTCTTCTTTAGAGATGCCTAGCAAAGCTTTTATTATGGTTTTAATTTTTTCTTTTATCTGAGTTAGTATTTCTCTTCTAATTTCTTTTATAGCCTCATGAAGTTGTTTCTTTACTTCAGTTGCCATCACCTCAGAAACTTCAGGTGTGCAATTCCCAATCTCTTCCGTGTTTGCTGCTCCCGGACTTGCTCTGCTTGGATTGGAGGGCAGAGACTGCCTTTTGCTTCTTTGTTTTGACATATTCGTGGATTCTTCTGGAAAAATGAGTACTGGGGTCCCAGGCCCTTCCCATATTGGCTACGATTTCTCTGAAGTGAGACTGTTTGATTCTTCTAGCCAGTGCTGATTAAGAATATCTGATGGTGGCCGTTGGGTGTGTAGTTACAGGGCTGTCTGCTGTTTTTCCCAGACAGCATTGGCTCCCTGAGGGCTCCTAGAGTGCACACAGAGGCAGGGCTGACTGCTGCCTTCAAACCTGGGTTTGTCACCAGCAGGGATTCTCCACTACTGCCCCTGGAGCATGCCCAGGCTGCTGCCTCCAGACTAACCTGGCTACCTGCAAGAAACCTCCACAGTGACCGCTAGAATGTGTGCAGGGGCAGTCCTGGCTGCCACCAGTGGACCTGTTGTGGTCACCAGTGGGGATCCTCCACCACTGCCCTTGGAGATAGTGCTGGGGTGGGTCCGGCCACAGCCTTCGGACCAAGCTGGCTACCTGCAGGGAACCTCCAAGATGGCCCCTAGAATGTGCATGGGGGCAGGGCTCAGTCCAAGCAGTTTTCACAGGTCTGCACCCAGCTAGGAGCTGCTGGAGGTAACCGGGTGCAGTTCTGGTTCCTGGCTTATCCAGCCTCACTCCAAAATGGCTCCCAGCCAATTGCTCTCTGCCATGGGAGGACCGAGTCCTCTGTACTCACCTCCAGCCAGTTCAGTCTTCCAGGTCTGTGGCTCCCGTCCACTGCCACTCTCCTCCAATGCTGCCTCTTTCTGCAGAGGGTTTCAGTGTTTCTGCCACCGCATCACCTTGATCATGTGTCTCCAGGATCCAGCAACTCCTGTCACACAGTGGGTCCAGCTCTGGGCAAAGGTGCTGCCAGCTTATCCCTTCTTCTTCTTTTAAATTTTTCTTTTTATTCATTCTGTGCACTTCAATTCTTGCTTGAGATTTTCCCTGGGTCCAGGAGACCCCCTTACTTCCTTCTTGCCTTCCCCATGCTGCTGTATTCTAGCATCTGGGCTGTATTTCTCAAAGAGGTTGTTTACCCTGTTGCTTAGTGTTCCACCAACTTCCCAGAAGACCTCCATAGATTTTCATCCATTCACCTATTCCAGGAATTCTGCTTATTTTACTATTTATTTATAATTGGACTTATCATATAAGATATTTTCTGTATCTGACATATTTCACTTTATATTGTGATCTTGAGGTCATCCATTATCCTGCAAATGACTCAGGTTCATTCCTTCTTATAGGCGAATAAAATTTCAATGAAAATCATGACAATTATACTAATTTAATTAAGATAGTCATTGTCTGTTTTGTACATTCTTAGTTTATGATTTGCATTTTACATTATGTATTCATTCATGCTCACGCACATTTTAAATGAATATATAAGTAGAACTAGTTACAATTGCACATTTATTGTGGTCATTAAGTTCTTGTACACGGCATATTTTAAGTCTTCTTATATCATCACCACAAGAATACATTGTTCCTGTTAGGTTCAAACTGCAGTTCTTGGTTAGGAGTAATTTTGTCTGTCAGTGGAAGAGAAACTTCTTAGCATGAACAAGGTTCTGGATTCTGTGCCCAGCCTAACACACACACACACACACACACACACACACACACACATGCATGCACACACACACAGAGGTACAGACACATATCTATCACTCTTTCAAAACTTATTTTTTATGAAGCCTTGATCATGATGCATGTTACATGATCATCTCTATTTTTAAGTAGAGGTAAAATTGTTGAAGGATAATTGATATTTAAAGTGTCATACATATTTAATATGTTGAATTCTGTGAGTGTGCACATGGAAATATATATGATACACTCACCCAAAAAAAGGGTGATAATATGTGATGTTCTTATTTGTATATATTCTTTGTCAACCATTGGGATATAGGAAATTTTCTTTTTTTATTTTAAAGAGTATCTAGCAGAATAAAACCAATCAAAACAAACCATTGTAAGAGATACAGGATTTCAAAACATTATGAAATCAACAGTAGTTACCATAATGCCTTATTATGTCTTCAAAATAGCTGCAGATAACTTCAGACATAGTAGAAATCAAATAGAACAGACTAGAATAGAAACAATAAAAACAAAACAATGAATGTGATAAAGGACTTCAAAAGAAGCCAGCAGTAAATCCAAAATTGCTACCATAATATACCTTGCTATACCTGAAATAGATTCTCCTGCCATGAGATTAACATAATCAAACAAAACAAAAGAGAATAAAACCCAACCCAATAAAACACACCACTTAGCAATATCCCCTGAATGTGCCATCAGACCACTGGCCCTAGACCTGAAAGGCTAGTGAAACACCAAAGCACCACAGGCATCCAATAGCATTTCACCTCAACAGCCATCATCACAGCCTGTGTTTCTCCAGATAACCCAGTCACTTATGAAGGTGGGGGGAATCAGTATTTTTTGTTTGCAAGCCCACAGGCTGAAAGGGGCTGCGGTCTTCTTGTTCCCAGTCCTTGAGAGGCCCGTGTATGGCACTGGTTCCCAGACTGGGCTTGTTTGCTGCTACGGCCACTGTTCTCTCTAATCCAGGTCTGCAAATCGTTCTGACTCACTGGGAAAAGCTTGGGTCTAGTTGTTCCCAGTCCACAGGAGTGGAAATTTTATTTTTCAGCTTTTGCTAATCATTGCCCACACAGTACATAGAACATATCACTCAGTGTATATTTCTCAGTTGTAAGAAATAATTTCATAGGAAAACTATAAAACACATGATTTTTAGGGGAGAAGGCTTAGAGTGAGACAGAAATTGCAAATCAGGAAAGATACTGAGGATTTCCTAAGGGGACTAGATTCATAAAGTATAGAAATGGATTTGTAGACTGCAAAACTTGTGGAGTTTCAACAATATTAGCAATGTACATTTGTTCAAAGAGTACTCATGTTATTTTTCCTTTACATGATAGCTGCTTCCATGATATGGAACTAGGGAACAAAACCAGAATTTCAGAATTTATTCTTCTGGGATTTTCAGAGGATCCAGATCTTCAGTCCCTCATTTATGGACTTTTCCTCTCCATGTACCTGACCACTGTGCTTGGGAACCTGCTCATCATCCTGGCCATCATCTCTGAAGCCCAGCTGCACACACCCATGTACTTCTTCCTCTGCAACCTGTCCTTTGTGGACATCTGTTTCACCTCCACCACTGTACCCAAGATGCTGGTGAACCTCCAGACCCAGAGTAAGATTATTGCCTATACAGACTGTATTACTCAGATATACTTTTTATTTCTCTTTGCAGAGTTAGACAACTTCCTTCTGGCTGTGATGGCCTATGACCGCTTTGTGGCCATCTGTTATCCCCTGCGCTACATGGTCATCATGAGCCCCTGGCTCTGTGGCTTCCTCATTCTGGGGTCCTGGATTGTGAGTGTCCTCCATGCTTTGTTACAAAGCTTTATGGCTTTGCAGCTATCTTTCTGTAGGGACCTAGAAATCCCACACTTCTTCTGTGAACTCAGTCAAGTGGTCCATATCGCCTGTTCTGAAAACTTTCTCAATGACCTCGTGATACATTTTGCACCTGTGTTATTGGCTACTGGTTCCCTCACCGGCATCCTTTACTCTTACTCTAAGATAGTGTCCTCCATACATAGAATGGCATCAGCTCAGGGGAAGGATAAAGCCTTTTCCACCTGTGTGTCTCACCTCTCGGTTGTCTCTTTATTTTATGGCACAGGCCTAGCAGTGTACATTAGCTCTGCCTCAGCACACAGCTTACAGTCAGGTGCAATAGTTTCAGTGATGTACACTGTGGTCACCCCCATGCTGAACCCCTTCATCTACAGTCTGAGGAATAAAGATGTCAAGAGAGCTCTGATGAGACTCTTTGGAATGCAACTAAAAAAGAATGCATTGTCTCAGGGCTGAAGAAGTGCCTGCGATTACAGGGACCTAAACTTAACACTTGAAGCTGAATTCTTTGATCAGATTGTGAATGTAGAATCACTCTTTCTGTGTTTTTCTTGGAATTTCCATTACTTTGATTTCAACATTCCTAAAAATATAACCAACCAAATTTTAATTAATTCTTTCTATTAGTGCATGTCAATTATACAGTATAATGCATTTCCTTTTGGCATAATTGTATATCCAGTGACATGCTTTGCTCTTCGTTTTTTGTACCTATTACTCTACATATCCTAACACCTTTCATTTTCCACTGATTCCTCTCCTATTTAATAGTCTTCTTTCTTCTTTCATGTCATCTTTTCCTAAGTTCCACTTAAGAGAGGAAAATTAAAATAATCTTCTTTTTCAGACTGGTTTATTTTGCTTAACATGAGTATCTCCAGTTCCACTCATTTTCTATAAATATCATAATTTTATTGCTTTTTTATGAATGGATGAATCAATCAATATATCCATCATTCATCTATCTATCTATCTATCTACCTATCTATCATCTACCTATCTGCCCAACTATCTATCATCTACCTACTTAGGCATATATTTCACATATATCCAATTTTCTGTTCAAAACCTGGGCTGATTCTGTAGCCTGGCTACTGTGAGTTGCACCACAACAAACATGATTATGCAGGTATCAGCATGGTATAATAATTTTCATTTATTTGAATTTATATGGAATATTGTTATAGTTGGTTCACATGGCAGTTGCATTGCAGTTTTTCAGGAACCTCTATGCTGATTTCTATAGTAGGTATACTGACATGCTCTCCCTCCAGCTGAAAAATAGAAATATTTTCTTCCCACACCCACATTTATACTGTTGATGATACCTATTCTGACTGGGGTAAAATGAATCTCAATACACTTTAGATTTGCATCTTTCTAATAGCTAAAATATCAGACATTTTACATATGGTTATTGACCATTTGAACTTGTTTTGATCGGAGTCTGTTCAGTTAATTTGCCTGTTAACTGGATTATCATTACTAGATTTGATGTTCAATTTTTGGGTTCTTCATATATTCTTGATATTGTTTTCACAAGAGTACTGGCAAAGACATTCTCCTATTCTGTAGGATGTCTCTGTTGTTTCCTTTGCTATGCAGAGGTTTTTAATTTCATCTATTCCCACTCGTTGATTTTTGCTATTATTTTTTGTCCTATTGAAGTTCTTTTCAAGAGGTCCCTACCTGACCTTATAACCTGAAATGCGTTCCATACATTTTTCCAACTAATGTCAAAGTTTCAGGACTTATACTTAGGTTTCTGATGTCTTTTAAAGGTAATTTTCATACACTTAGTTTCAATCTTCTACAGGTGAATATTCAGTTTTCCCAGCATTATTTGTTTACAAGGTTGTCTTTTTTCCAAAGTTTGCTTTTGGAATCTTCATCAACAACCCAGAGGGCTTTAGCTGCATGAGTTGATTCCTGTGTACTCTACTCTATGTCCTTGGTGCACATGTCTGTTTTGATGTGTGAAGCTGTTTGGTTATGTTGTGTAGTATAATTTGAAATTCAGTCACGGAATTATGAGAAAGACAAGAAGCATCTGATTCTCCATTTTCCCCAACAGCAGCCAGTGGGCACGTGTGGCTGGGATCCCTTCCCTTGCGCTCCCTTTTCTACCTCTCTGCCTCTGGCGCACTGGGCTGCATTGCTTGCGTGTCCTCCCTGGCTGTCTAGCAGTGTCCTTCCTGGCATCAAGGTGCCACTCTCCACTCCAGGTTGAGTGCAGGCAGCTAGGGTCGTGCCCCGCCCCCACTCAGGCAATGCTGCTATTGTCTTTGAGAACAAGGGAAGGGTATTTTGATATAACGAAAATCTGGGCTCTTTACTTACATACCGCACTCTCATAGTAAGCCTTCCAGAAGACCCCTTGGTTTCAGCCCTGCCTTTCATTGACACAGGCCTTCAGCTATGAAAGCAGCTCTCAGGGGCTACTCCTTGAGTTACTTTAGGAGGCCCCTTTGTGAGTACTCACCCTCTGTGCTGGAGCACAGGCACTGTTAAAATAAAAACTTATTTTGTTATCCTTTAAACCTGTTTGTGAATTATTTCTTGGGTAGTATGGGCTACAAAATTTGTGGAAATCTACTTGGGATTTTTATACTGGGCAGTGTGGTCAGAGAGGTCATCTCAATAGAAAGAGCAATAAACTCTGAGAGCTATGAGCACTGATGAGCTCCAGAGACCAACTGCAGACAAAGACCAGGACCTGAGACTGGGACCTGGCAGTGCTGAGCCATGGTGTCTGGGACAGGGTGACATCAGATGATGACTGGTGGCCACTGTAACTGACAGCTGCTGTGAGCGGCAGCTGGTTTTGCTGACTGTTGTATCCAGCATTATCTGGTGTCACCTGGAGGCCTCAGGATGGCTAGCAGAGCTTCGCTTTGCTACTTCATGATTTGCATCTGAATCGAGCAGTGTACTCAGGCTGGTCTCAGACTTGCTGTGATCTTCCTGCCTCAGCCTCCCAAGTACTAGGATTACAGACCTGTGCCACCACAGCCAGCCAGGCTCTTCTTAGATTTTGAACCACCTCCCTGAGAATGGCAGCATGGCGATCAAATCTTTAACAGATCGGCCTGTGAGGGAATATTCATCACCAAAATTATAACACATATAAATATGTGTTTATTTTTAATATATATAGACTTGATCCATAATAATAAAGACCATTGTGGCAGGCAGCTACATTCAGTGAAAATAATAGACATTAATACTCTTTATATATGATTTTGAAAGAAATGTGTATCCATTCACACTGCAAATCATCCAAAAGTTTTCAACCAAAGTTAAAATAATTGAGTTATTCTTTTTGTAAAAATCCAGACACAAAATTTATGCATCTTATGGAGTGTATTATGGTAATTCTACGAATTTTTACAGTGTGTAATGATCAAACCACTTGCAATAAGTACTTTCATTTCTTAAACGTTAATGTATTTTACGTGTTGGCAAGTTATTACTTTCTTTTCTTATTTTCAAAAAAGGATAAAAATGATACAGAATTTCAAAACAATAGGAAATTAACACTAATTAATATATTGCATATTGTTATATTTAAATTAGTTGTTCAGATTAAATATTTAGGTATGAAAAAGCTTATCAGACAACCAATGAATGAAAACACAAACTGTTCTTTTTGATGAACTAGCAGAGATTAGTAGTTTAGTTATCTATCTTGGATATATATATATAATATATATATATTTTATATATATAAATATATATGTTACAGTTAAGTTTTGGAAACAACTCAAATGCCCATCAACTGTAGAATGAATGACAATGAAAAGATGTGGCTTTTTTTTTTTTTTTTTTTTTTGCGGCACTGGGGATCGAACTCACAACCTCACACCTGCCAGGGCAGGCGCTTAAACCGCTGAGCCAAACTCCCAGCCCTGGTTTTTTTGAGGCAGGGTCTCACTATGTAGCTCAGGCCGGCCTTGCGCTCGCGTTGTAGCCCAAGCGGGCCTCGAACTCACAACGCTCCTCCTACCTCAGCCTCCCGAGTGCTGGGATTAAAGGCGTGCACCACCATGCCCGGCTAAGATGTGGCATTTTTTATACAGTGGAGTATTAATCAGCTATAAATTATTAATTCCTTATTGCCTTTTTCTTCTTTTCCTGGGGTTGGGATATTCTATTTCTCTGTCTAAAACTTTTAAATTATTATGATTTTAATGAACAAATACATCAGGACAACGTGACCATTTTGTACACGTGCAGAGTGAGTAATATCAAATCATGTAGGTACCATTTTTGTTTGCTTAAGCATTAAGGTTTTTTGATTAACACATAGTTTTAAGAATTTAAGAAATTTTTTTAGGGAGAAGATCTGAGCTATGTACAACTGATTTTTTCGGGGTGCTGAGAATTGGACCCAAGGCCTCGAACATAATAGACGCACTAGCAATGAGCTATATTCACAGCTTCTGTACCTGATTACAACACAGGAATCTGAGTCTCATTACTCAGAGGGTTATAGACTTGGACCTAAAGCACTAACATCGCCATGGAGGCTGTTAGAAGGGCAATCTTTGGGCCTGCAAGATTTGATGAATCACAATATATATTTGAGCTTAAATTTTTGGTAATTCTCATTCATAATGAAGTTGAACTAGAATGGATTTTCTCCCTTTCTCATTGTTGACGATTTAGGTAGGACAATTCTTTGCACTGGGAGCTGTATGTGGACTACAGAGGTTTCACACTGTCATTTTAGACACTGCCAAGTATTCCCAGTGGGAAAACCTCTATTTCTGAGAACCACTGGTAAAGACTTTGAGAACTGGAAGCATTATGACAGAATTCAAATCAAGGTTCCACCCTTAGTTTGTTTATTATACTTGTCAGTTCCATTTCTGTGTCAGAGAATGAATTCATAAACCTGGCCCGACTAAAAATCAAATCACATAATTTCTGAAAGAGGCGTAGCTCAGCTTATTGTGCCAAAAAAAGAGATTTAAATGCACCTCTTGTAGTTAACAGACAATTCAAACTGAGAGATTAAATGGGGGCTGTAAACTTGTATCAAAATGAAAAATTCTTGATCATGTGAAAAGAAATATAAAGCCAAGAAGTCTAAGTGTCTGAAGTTTTATATCAAAAGGAAATAAAGTTTCCCTAGTTAAAGATGGGATGATACATTTCTGGAGGTATCAGACACACAGTGCCCATCACCAATCAATGCTTTAAAGATTCAGGAGACCTTATCAAAATAATTCATCAGAGCTGCATTTTTCTATAAAAACTTTAACTCAGAGGAAAGATAAGGTGCTAAAAGGTTTTATCTCTGGATGCCATGTGACTTAATGGAGAAAGGGGAATAAAAAGTAAATTTACTGGTGCATAAACCAGTATCTTGGGAACAGAGAATCGGCAGGAAAAATTTCTAGTCTTTCCAGGCCTGTGTCCCATGAGAAAGCAAGGATACAATCTGAGATAATGAGAGGGAGATATGGTTACTGAGCCCATATAGGGATCTGAAACCCTCCTCTGATGTCCCTCAGAGTGTACATCTAGGGCTAGATCAGACATAGTGGTTTCTTTTGAGATCTCAAATCTGCCTAGGAGACTGATGCTTAACTCTTTCCTACCGTCTTTTCTGGGGATAGAGTTGCTGTCTTCACCATTATCCAGTGAAGGGGGAATGTGCACTTTGACTCAGGACTTTCTTTCCCCTGATTGTATCCAGATGAGTCTGAGAGCTCAGTAGATACAGCAGAAGCAGGTCAAAGAGCACTGAGACAGATAATGTTTACTTGAGGTGACCTGAGAACCAGTCTGTCCAAGCCCAGAGGAGGCATTGCTGTGGTTTCTTGCTTTCTCAACAGAGTTTTTTACAATCATGCATTTACTCATGATGCTGTGTTCATTCACACTGCTAAAAGGAGCAGTGAATATTGAACTGAGTGACCCGGGGTTCACTGCTGACTGAAGGGATGATAAGAAATGCTGGAGTTGAGGGCTGAATGAGAAGCGTAAAATATTTTCATTGAAAGAACCTAAGTCCAAAGATACTTGCTATTAAGGGAGACAGATAAATGGGTTATTTGTTAGCGAGGGAGATCCAGTGCCATGAAGGCATTGCTGTTTATGATGAGACCTATTTGGCTATGTTTCTGTATTGGTGATAAAAATCTAGAGAAAGACACTTTGGTAAATCTCGCCTTGCAGCAGATGTCATGAAACATGCTTTTCAAAGTCTCATCCCTCTCTATTCACAGCAAAACTTACCAGGTCAATAGAGATCTGCCTAAGAGCCTTGATTTGGAGTGGCTTCAATGTCACATGAGACTGAATATATGTTTGGGTTTCTTAGCTATGTCTTTTTTTTTTTTTATTTGTATCAGGGGTTGAACTCATGACCTTGCACTTGCCAGGCGGGCACTCTGCCCCTGACATAAACCTCAAGCCACCTTGTCTATTACGATGCTTGTATGCAAAATTTTTCTCTTTTGTACTGAGGTGGGACTATTAATTCCTGTTTTTGACTATATTTCTAAAAGCAAAATATTGAAATTTTCTTTCACATGTTGTTTGTTATGCAGTTTCCTTCAAGTGTGTGTAGTTATTTGTAGAAAAAGGAAATTTCTAAATTTGGGGTAGTTATATCTATCAAGTATCATATTGCATTGCATCCCTATGTAGTTTTTTCCTTCTGAAAGAACTCACTTGAATTATTTACTTGCAAGTCTTTGCTTTAAATAAAAAAATAAAGTGAATATTCTGCATCTTAGAGTTAGCAAGTCATTTTACACATTTATGCACATATATTTTCAACGTCCTCTCGTATTTCTGTGATGTTTTTTATTGTCTTTTGGCTTTCTGTGATTTGATACATTTGTATAAAAAGCATTCCCGTCAGTCATTACCTGGAATGCATTATTCTTTTCTATTTGATTAAAACACATTTGATCTTTGTTAAGCCTATTTGAACACTCATTTTTTATATAAAATAAATTAAAACTTTGAATACTGTTACCAATATGAATTTGAGAAGTCTTCCTGTCATATTCTACTATTTCCAAAAGTCTTGGCAATTTTATTTTGAAGTAATGCCCTATAAAATAATTAGAATTTTGTGTCTTTTTTCATTCATGCTTCATATTTTCTTTTAAATTTGTTTCAATCAGTGCATGTTATATTCACATATATAGATATCACATTATATCCAAAATATAAATGAAGCAAAGAGCAAAAATAACAGATGGTAAGGAGTGTAACTGTGTGGAGTTGGGGAGGTGGTCTGGGATCAGGAGAGATAGGAGTTTAGGAAGCAGACAAGGAAGAAAAATGACTAGATGTGATTTGTGTATGGATGAATTCCTCTAAATGAACATAATTATTATGCATCACTAACATATACTAATAACAAATTACTAATAACAAAAATCATAAAATGAAGACATGTTCATCAAAAAATTTTAAAAAGTAAAAAATCAGCACAGTGAAGAGTAGAATACTGGTCCCTAGAAGTGAAGAAGTGTAAGGGAGGGGAGACCACGTTTGTTGAGTAATGGGAACCAAATGCAATTTCACAGGAGGAACAGATTTCAGTGTTTTATAGCATGGAACAATGATTATAGTTCGCAAGAGTTAACTGCATATTTTATCCCATAATCTTTATAATCATAAGAAGCAAACAAAATTATTTCCAAGTTTCTCAAGACAAAGGATTGACAAATGTTTTTAATGAGAGGAAAATATAATTAACTCAATTTAAATATTCAGTATTGTATATGTATGTTGAACTATGACATTGTACACAATCATTATGTACAGCAATTATGTTTCAATGAAAAATCCAGGATTGTATCTCAGTGAGAGTGTATTTGCCTAGAATGTAAAAAGTCCTGAGATCAATCTCTTTTTGTTTTATTTAAAGTAAATAAAATCTGTAAATTTATTTTCTTAAAGAAAAACAATTGTACCAATTTAATATTGTAGTTGTTTTATAAGTTTAGATTATTTAAAAATTATTTCTCCATTTTGCATAACTGTATGCTCACATACTTTGTATACAGACGCACAAATTGGATGCTATGAATTTTATAAATATTGTTCATCTTTAGTGCAGTATTCTTTTGTAGCTTTTCTCCCTTATTCTCATTCTCTCTCTCTCTCAATAATTTCTTTCAGACTCCTCTCTAATCAATTATCAGATGCAGTTTAAATACATCAAAGTATATCTAGTATTTCATAATGGGGCTGTGCTGCACACACTTTGGATGACATTTTATATTCTTTGTCACTAATGGGTTATTATGTCACTGCTGCAAAATTATTTTGCTGTTGATAAGTTCAAATGATTTCTCTGATCCAGGAGTTCTTTTGTCTCCTAGATTACACTGAATAATGTCCAGAGACATTTTTGCTGCTACACAAGGAAAGAGTCCTTAGAGGTCAAAGGCTGCTTTAATATCTTAGGACACACAAGACAGCACTCACCAGATAGAACAATTTGGTCCAGAATATCGAGTATCAAGTGGGAAATACCTTGAGTCAGAGAATACCCGTGCCTTTAACATTTACAGCTGTCACCAGAATGTCTCCCAAGTGTATAGATGTACTCTGCCTCTGCTACCATTGGACCACGTCAAAACAGACTGATCAAAAAAATTATGGAATAAGCATAGGAAGTCCTTCATATTAAAACAGCTTAATGTTTGTTGTGATTTCCGCATATCCTTTTTTATTGTTTGTTGAGTCCATTGATTCAGTTTTATCTTGGGACTATCGTTCTATGTGGTATTTGAAAACACAAAGTTATTATTATTGTGATTTGGGATACTTTTACTTCTGCTTTTTTCTTGAGTTTTACAGGGCATCCAGGACATGGCACCTTGGAAGCACTTTCTTCCTTCCATCTCCTCAGGCTCTGTCTGAGTTTATCATCTCATTATCTCATTTGCCTTCTCATTTCCCTTTAATTCCTGTTTCTCCTGACTTTTGGTTCTTCAAATGCAAAAGAGAAGAAAAAATGCAACAAAAATTACCTCCATGTTTATTTCTTCCTGGCATAGCTGAAAAGTGAAAATTCCAGGTGTGATGCATTAGAGGAGCAATTATCTGGACTGTTCCACTTGCAGTGTGCACAGTGGTCGCCTAATATTGGTGTGCTGAGAGTGTCGGAGGGCTCGGGTGGTGTGGTGTGCACAGGTGCACAATCCTCAGAGTGGAGCTACCTGGAAAGATTCTTGTTACACAGACAAAAACCCAACCACATATGGCAGGAGGGACAGCTCCCCTTTGAGTTCACAGGATGCGTGTGTGATGGAATTAACAATGTGCAAAAACTGCCCAGTGTGGAAGGGGAGTTCTTCCTGTCTAGCAGTTTCAGCAGCACCTCACTGTTCAACACCTTTTGCTGCCACCTCTCAGCACCCTCTCTTTCTCTCACTGACCTCCTCACACTGGCTCCTTGAAGACCTTGAGAATCTGTACCCAGTACCTGCCTCTCCGCACTGGCTTTTCCTTCTGCCAGGTAAAATTTCCACAGGTGAACTCCTGGCTCCCATTCTAGAGTCTGTTCACATGTCACCTACTCTTCCCAGCTGTGGGCCTGGGAATGTAGATCAGTGGCAGAGCACCTGCTTAGCGCGCACCAGAGTCTAGGTTTTATCCCAAGAAACACACACAATGCACACGCAATGCACACACACACACTCCTATCCACTTTTTCCATTATACTTCCTTTAATTATTTTCATGATATATTCACCCTGTGACATGTTATATGACTATTTTTAAGCAGTTTCATTGAAGTGTAATTGATATTGTCATCCCAGTGTTCAGCAGAGTACCAAAAGTTATGCCTCCAATCTAACAGAAACATCGTTCTCATATTCAGAATCTTGTTTTGTTCAGGTTGGTATCCAAAGTGCTTACCATAGCCATGGGCAAAACAGACACCTAAAAATATTGACTCCTTTGTTTTCCTAAGGCAGAGTGTTTTAAATTCTAGATAACATTTTTGAAGTGATAACAATAGGGGAATGGTGAATGGATTAGTGGTTCTTTTAGGTCAAGGATAAGGAAGGTAGATGAGGCTCTCAAAAGTTCAGTGCTAAGGATCTTGGTGTAGCTGTTCTGTGTTTTGACTGCTATCAGTGTCTGTATCTTGGCTGTGATATTGTACTACAGTTTTATGAGATGTTACTGCTCATAAAAATGAGTAAAGAATGCACGTATCTCTCTGGCTTATTTCTTACCTAGGCATGTTAACGTACAATGATCCCTAAACTAAAGTTTAATAAAAATTATAAATGAGCTATTAAAAATTCATGAACAAGATTTTTTTGAAGAGCAGAAATTATGACATCTTTTGTTTCCCCTTTGAACTCATTTCTTTTCTATGTTTTAAGATATTTAGGCTGTCTGTAATGCTTTCATTCTTTGGTTTTTATCAGTTTTATACTATTTTGGTTTGTTTGAATTCATTGTGTGTGAAAATATGGACAACTATTTCGAAGAAAACAAGAGAAATTATGGTAGTCACTGTTAATTTCCTATCGTCTTGTTTTGAAATCCTGTGTTACTTGCACTGTTTTGATCTGATCTGCTTTCTTTCGTCCTGTTTGTTTTGTTTTATTCTCTTTAAAAACGATATATAAGCTGTCATTTGTTATGCTTAAAATAATCTTAACATATTTTATTACAATTAAAACATATAAATATAAATGAACGTTGTCATCTACCAAAAATGAATTTTACACCCTTGTGTTCTCCTACACGATGTGGTACAGTTTAGGTCCTTGTGATGGAGCTTGTTTTTCTCATCTGTGTGAAAATACTGGATAATGAAATAAACAGAATTGGAAGAAATTAAAAGAAAACATTAAGTTCTGATAGTCCATGGTTGCTACTTTTTCTGTTTTGGGGAGGCAAAGAGAGACATAGTGCAGATGAAATCTCTCTGTAGAAATGAGACTTCTCTGATAACTGAACACCTTCAACTCCTCCCTTCATCTTGCTTTTCCTTTTTAAGTGGCCATTGGTCTATCCAAACAAGCTCTTTAGTTTTCCACCGGAAAGGCCATATTTACTATGGTACTTTCTTCTCAAGAGCAAGTGATGTCTTTCCATTTTCTGCTATGCTTTTCAATCTCCTTTCTCAAAGACATGTAGTTTTAGTATAAAAATCTTTTACTTCCTGTGTTACATAGGTTCCTAAGTATTTCATTATTTTTGATGATATTGTGAAAGGTGTTGCTTCCCTAATTTCTCCTTCAGTGAGTTTGTTATTTATGTACAGGAATGCTATTGATTTTTTAGGGTTATCTTTGTATGCAGCTACACAACTGAATTTTGTTATTAAATCTAGAAGTCTTTTGGTGGAGTTTTTGGGTCTTCTATGTAGAGTATCATGTCATTTGAGAATAAAGATAATTTAACTT
>RJWM01035177.1:0-19131 GCA_004363535.1 Dasyprocta punctata | reverse complement strand
CACAGATAAACATTTGAAATTCATGATTTTATATTCTTTAGGTGTATTCAGTACCCAGGAATAAAGCTGATGAGTCATATAGTTGTTCTATATATAATTTTTTGTGGAATTTAAAATAACAAATGCTAAGCCAGGCATTGTTGTGTTTGCCTGTAATCACAGCACTCAAAAGGCTGAGGCAAGAGTATCACTGTGAGTTCAAGGCCAGAGTGGGCTACAAAGTGAGTTCAAGGTCAGCCTGAACTGCACAGTGAACCTTGTCTAAAAAAAAAAAAAGCTAACTAACTAAATAAATAATGAGATGAAGCTTGTGGGGAAAAGGTAACATTTGTATGAACCCATTATAGATGATCTCTGTGTCTCTGTCTCTATCTTTCTCTGTGTCTCTGTCTTGGTCTTGGTCTTTCTTTCTCTGCTTCTCTTTCTCTGTTAATTTTCTTTATTGCATAGAATGGAATTTCCTCTTTAAAACTGTTTCATAAACTTCAGTTTGTTGATTTTTATCTTATTATACAACAAATGACATTTGAATAAAAAAACACACTTGAGAGCTGGGGATGTAGCTCAGCAGCACAAGTGCCTGCCTGGCAAGCACAAGGTCCTGAGTTCGACTCCCAGTACAAAAAAAAAAAAAGTGAACTGGGAAAAAACCCCACTTGATTCAAGATATCATTTATGTCTTTTATAATGGGTGATGTTTTCCCAAAAACTTGTTATAAACCAATTGACATCATAGAAAAACCAATAATACAGTTTTTCAAAAAGAATCCCCAAGAATTCCATGCATTTTTCTCCCAATTATTTGTTAATATTAGTTTAAAATTTTGTGTATACTTGTCAGAAGTGACAAACATCTTTTAAATCAGGTGGAAAATATATGAAGAGCTATCTTTATAAAAATCAGTCATTGGAGATTGCAGATCAATATACATTTATCATTAGAAATGTATCTTTGGTTCTATTGTGACTTTTTTAAAAGTTCAGTTATGAGAACACTATATTTCTTTAACTATTTTAATATAAGTCAGTTAAACTTAGTTTTTTAAGGTCAACCACCCTGCATCACACAAACTCTGATTACTCTTACATAGAACAGTCTATGTAACATTTGCACTGTATACACTATTTCATTTAGGATACAATTTTGTTTCTTGGATGGTGCTGCCTCATTGTGGACGGATTAAGAATCACTGAAGCTTGATAAGTGATTAGTTTTTTCAAATATGGCATTTTCAGTTTTTCGTGAAATTAATTCTCACGTATAATACCCAGTCATAGTGACAAGTAAGATGGTATTTCCAGGAGAGCTACAGTACTTAAATATAGCAAATAAATAGAGCTTTTTGAGTTTCAGTATTTTATAGACTGAGTCATAAAGTATTTTTAGGTTTCAAGATATAGTAGTAGGGATGGGTTTGGTGGCACACACCTACTATCCTAGGATTTAGGGAGGCTGAGACAGGAGGATCATAAGTTTGAGCCAAGCCTGAGCAACTCAGCAATTCAGTAAGATCCTGCCACAAAACAAAATATAAAAAAGGGTGCTGGGTAGGTAAGTCAGTGTGCAAGATCTGAGTTCAAATCTGAATAATACACACACAAAGTAGTGGTAAGGCAATGTAACCTTCTTATATTTTCCTAAATTATTTATCACATTTAATTTGTAGTATTACAAATCAAGGAAGCTGCCATGTATTAATCGCAAACTCAAATCTTCTCAATTTTATATTATTTTGTTTGATTTTGAAGGTAGCCACTATTGAATGTGAACAATGAAGATGATGAAAATATGCCATTAGGGCTTTTTTTCCCCCCAATACAGAGTCTCACTACACAGTTAGGCTGGCCTTTAATTCATAGGGATCCTTATGCCTCAGTCTCCAGGTTCTGGGATGGCAGGCATGTACCACCACACATGACTGGGCTGATTTAATCAGAGTGATTTCTACCAGACTTTGACACTAGTAGTGAAAATGATGATAATAATTCAATGACTAACAAAACCATTTTATAATTTTCCATTTAAATATTCATGTAACTTTGTTTTCATAGCATTATTCTAGTTCTCAGATTTTAAAAGCACATCCCAGTAGACTGTCAGATAACTTTGTATTTGAAAGTGAGAGCCATGTTGTAGAATTGTGGAGTTTAATGTTACTATTTGCCATTTATTTCCCATTCAACTTATCTCTATAACCTTATTTACAGATATGAAAATTATTTTTCTCCTCATTCTTGTCAGCTTCTTCCTATTTTCTAACTGTGTAGGTCACACATTTCTCACAGAGTCACTTAGTGGAGGTCAGGACGTGCCAGAAAATGGAGAACTAGGAGCTGTCAGATGCAGCCACTAATCAGATGTGCATGCTCTTGAGTTTCATTTGGTTCAGGATTCATTTCTTACCAGGGGACATTATACTAGGTAATTTTTTGGCTCCTTTTAAAATTAACAAAAGTAGAAATCAGTTCTCTTGCAGTTTGGATTCTAATTTGATTCAAGTCAATTAAATTCGTAAGTATTCAGTTCAAGTATGTTCAAACCAAAGAGCAGTCATCACTACTTTTTCATAGATACGGTCTTGTGATGAGTGCTCTAGAGTCAGGGAGAAGGAATGTGAGAAAGAGCAAGAAAAGATCTACAATGACTGATTTGTACCTTCAAATGCTTCATTTCTTTTTTTTTTTTTTTTTTTTTTTTTTTTTTTTTTTTTTTTTTTTTTTTTTTTTTTTTTTTTTTTTTTTTTTTTTTTTTTTTTTTTTGCGGCACCGGGGATTGAACTCACAACCTCGCGCCTGCCAGGGCAGGCGCTTAAGGCACTGAGCCAAACTCCCAGCTCAGGTTTTTGAGGCAGGGTCGCACTATGTAGCTCAGGCCGGCCTTGTGCTCGCGTTGTAGCCCAAGCCGGCCTCGAACCCACAACGCTCTGCCTACCTCAGCCTCCCGAGTGCTGGGATTAAAGGCGTGCGCCACCACGCCCGGCTCCAAATGCTTCATTTCACCATCAGTTTTACTCTGATTACTAAAGTAGACCCTATGAAACTGGGAAATCAAACAAAACAAAACAAAACAAAACAAAACAAAAAACCAAAACAAACGAACAAAATTTTAGATGTGTCTTTTCTTTCCACCAGCTCCTGAGGTGAGTAAGTGTACTGTCAGTACTCAGGACATGTTATTCTATGCAATGTTTTGTGCTCTTCTAGCTAATATATCAGCATCAAGTTTTTTTCATTTGCTCTATGCCTTTTTGTTTTCAGCTAACATTGGTGTTGGATGTGACTCTAATACAATTCTAAATTAATCCTACTTAAACAATCACATATCAATGTTTAACATGTTATTTGCATCTTTAATTCTTCATTTCATCAAACCAGGCAAGAATCCCAGGTATTCCATGATAAGAAAAGATTTCCTTCTTGGTACAATGAGGAAAATCATGTTAACTTAATAGTTCTGTTTCGATGACTAAATTATCAAAAGATGTATTCTCAGTGCCTGGCATGTAACAATGACCCAATTAAAATGGCGATGATTATAGTTATTACTATTACTTCAGTCTAGACCATGTGCAATGTGAGAAAATGAGTTTTGGTGACTTCCAGATTGCCACTCAATGTTTTTCCCTTAAACACCTACGCTTCCTTTCCATTACTGCTCTTTTCCTGCACAAATACATATTTCAGTTCTGGATATTAGCATGTTTCAACACTAGTTCCATAAAAAACTAATCCAATGCATGACAAAATAGAGTAAATTTGGGAAAATGTTGTATTCAATGGGCTGATTATATCCAGCAACTTTGATAAATGCATTCATTGCCATATGTATCTTATTTAACAATGCAAAACCATGCTAGTCTATTCGTAATTCAGAAGACAGCAAGCAAAAAATATTGTCTTACTTTGAAGGTTCAGATTCCCATTAGCATGTTACATACAGAGAAACACACAATAAAGAGCTATTTATACTCATGTTAATATATAACATTCCTTAGATTTCATTACATTAAATTTGCTTGAGAGAGGCTGGTGTATATAAATTATATAAAGGCTATTATTAAATACTTCTAAATGAATAAGCATTTAGATTTTTACTATAATTGAGACTGCAGTATTTAATAACAGAGGGCTGCGTATCTTGCAAATTTATGCATCATTTATTTTGAAACTTTCATTTTTTTCAAGATGCTTATTGTTTTGTATGATACAGATTATGAAAATAATTAAATAGATCCAACAGTTTTATAGTGAATTACTGTGTCAATAGAAAAATAGCATGGTACAAATATTACTTAGCAGAGATTATCTGGATATATGAATGCACAATATTTTTTTAAACAGGACGCAGAAAATCATTTTGACCTAGTCTGGCCAACAGTGGTAATGCTTGGGTAACCTGAGACTCAAGGAAGAAGTGAACACTAAAATTTGAGAAAAGCTGTAACAATGCTGTACCCTGGGATATCTCTTACGAATTCATTTCTAAAAGTCCCACGGAATGACTGTCTGTTTTCCAGAAAGCAGGAAGCAGGTTCACATCGTACAAATGTGGTGATGTTCACAAAACACATCATGAACAGTGATTAGAAAAGCTGACAGGGGAAGAATTCATAGATACTCCCTGAAGCAGGATTACATATTAATTACTAAGAAAAAGAGTGCTAATCTTCTCCAATAAATATTCTTAAGGGTTAGCATTGGCTATGTATCCTTCTCTTGGAGATTTAAGCCTCTTTATTTGACTTTGGTAATTTTGTTAACTGGTGAAAGTTCACAGCCTCTACCTAATTTCTGATATCCTGGCTACTTAGGAGCTCACTCCAGCTTTTTTGCCTCTGCCTTTGTGCTTTTATGGCTAGCCATTGTTAGTCTGGACAGTAATCCTACTCTTCACTGTTTTTAGGGGTTGGGGTTGCTCTCCACTGGCACAAGCCCCTCTTTGCTTCCCTCTCTGTTCCTGTTCCCCTCCTTCTCAGTCTCTGTCTCTCTTTCCCTCTCTCCTTCCCCAGTTAAAAGGAAATCAATCCTCTGTTCCTGTGCACAACATCCTGACTTTTTCAACGATCAGTACTCCTTTTAACCCTTGGGATTTCATTTTGTAGTACAGCAATTATTAAATAACTTTTATAACAAAGTTGTGTTTTCTTCCTAAAAGAGAATTCAGATAAAGTGTTTTAATTTTCTTCTAAGTCTGTAGCTATCTATTTCAATAGTTTGTGATGTGTTGCTTTGGTAATCTAGGTTTGAAACCGACTGTCTGATCTATTTAACATATTTTCTATTATGTTTATTAAACCCATGTTGTAAGTTTTCATGGAGATATTATGAAGGTAGTGAAGGGGAATTGAATTGCATTTTAGTAAAACATATTGTTTATATTCAAAGAATGATACAACAACAAAGCAACAACAATGTTAACTATAATAATAGCTACCATTTACATGGTGTATCCTAATATTTCAGCAATGTTCTGAGTGCTTTATATGTCAGGATTACCTTAATCTCTACAATTGCCCTCGGAAGTAGTTATGATTATTTGTATTTCATCAATGGAGGAACGAGAAAACAGAAGTAGTTTGGGTCACACAAAATTAAAGTGAGATTTAAATCCAGGCAATCAGGCCTCTGTGTCTCTCATTTCGAAGAATTATTTGAAGGAGAAGAAGATGCAGAAATACTAATCACTATACTTCCTGAAAAAGTGAGAAAGACAGTTAATGTAGCAGCATAGTTCACTGTAAGTGAAGATGGCACCCCAATAACATGGCTGGCATTTCTAGGTGAAGAAAGTCAGAATGCAAGACTGAAAGTTTTTGGAAAAGTTGTAGAGCATGAAGGGCCCTGTGTGATGTGTTTGTGTATGTGATGTATGTGTGTGTGTGTGGTGTGTATGTGTGATCTTTTCTGCAGTGCAGCACTGAAACTATTAAAAACATACCTATAAAATTGTAATTAGTAATTTCTTACAGAAAATAGCAAAATGGCCTCTGATAGTGTAAAGGTCAATATGAGACCAAAACAGAGGATTCTCTTCAATTAGATGTGAATATAGAAGTTATAATGAAACATTTAAGAATGACAGAAATTCTAAATATTTGAATGTATGTATATCAAAGTATTTGAAAATATGTATATCAAAATCTGATATCAATATCAGAATACATATATAAATCAGAAGACAATATACTGCTATTCATGCATTAAAACTGAGAGACTTTTTTCCAGAAATCATGTCAAAAATATTACGAAGTAGACTGTGCATTAACGTTATAAGGACCAGATAATTATACAACTGATTTGTTGGCAAAGACAAATGTGAGATCCCTAGACTTCTGGAGGAGTGGGGGCCACCTTGAATTCTTGCTATTAATGAAAGTAATTGGGAATGAGAGAAAAATAATACACAATATCTGGAGGAATCTGTTTGCACTTAGGAACCCGAAGTTACATGGTACCCTCAGTCTTCAGAAGTGAGCTCCTGATGAGTAGGGTCATGTGGTAAGGCACTAAAGAGGTCATCTCTCTTTTGACAGAGATCTTCTTAGAATAGTCCACAGTTCCAAAGAGCATCCAGATTTATCTCTGCTTGTACAGGTAAGCAAAACTGTTGTAATTACCTAGAGCTTCCAAATAAGGTGTAGCATGGTTTTAGACATACCATGGGAATTTATGGAAAGAAAGGGATCACACATAGGTCAAAGAGGACTTCATGGAGAAAGGGACATTTAATTTTCTTTATTTGTTTGGCCTTTGTTTTCTGGTAACTGGGCCTTGTGCGTGCTGGGTAAGTGCTCCATGACTCAACTAGATTCTGTAAAACTGGTATGATTTTAACAGACAAGGATACAGAAGTATTTCAATCAAGATAGAAACCATAAATGAAATGAATATAAAAGGAAACTGAGAGTCTTGTAGGAAGTATTAATATGTTTAATTTAGCTAATACAATACATATAAAGAAGTATATCCAGATAATATTATAAAGAATCAGAGCATCATGATTTTAAGTAGCATGAATATTTTATTAATTATGTAATAAAAGAAAACATTTTGAAAAGAAGTATGACAATATTACACTGTTACAAACCATTTGAAAAACTCAGAGTGAATACATCAAGCAAGGGAAATAAACAAAGAAGTAAAGGGTTCATCAATAGAAAAATAACATAAAATCAGAAGCAAATCAGCACCTTCCAATAATATCTTTCAATTTTAATGGTCTCAACTGCCTAGTTAAAAGAGACAGATTGGCGTACTGAATCAAAACACAGAATCCGAGGGTCTGTTGCATTCGTGAAACTCATCGTATCCAAAAGAAATTCACAGACTGAAAATCAAAGATCAGAAAACAATAGTCCTTGCATTGGGTCACTGAAAGCATTCAGGGAAAGCAATTTTTATTCTCAGGAAAAGTAAATTTCAAGTTAAATCTAATCAGAAGAGGCAAAAAAATGTACATAATAGTAAAGGGAATAATCCAACAGGAAGAGATAACATTTGTAAATATATATGCACCAAATCTGGGAACACTTAACTTCATAAAAAAATATTACTGGACATAAAGAATCCAATAAGCACTAAACAAGCACATTGGGTGACCTTATTAACCAATTTTCACAAAATGAGGTCAACTAAAAATAAATCAACAAACATCAGACCTATTTTGCACAAATGGACTTCATATATACCTGTAGTACTCAATGTACTACAACACATTCCTCTCAGAAGAATGTGGAACTTTCTCCAAAATAGACACAAAGTCTGCTTAAATAAATACAAAACATTTATAATTATTTCATGTTTATTATCAGCCCATTGTGCATTGAGACTAGAAAACAATCACAAAAGAAATCACAAAAATTATATAAAAAACTGGAAACTTAGTAACATAATCCTGAACATCTGATGAATTAGAAAGGAAATCAAGAAAGAAAGTAAACAATCTTTGAAATCAAATGACAATGTCAGTGGAATGCTTCAGAACCTGTGTGGACACAATGAAAGCAGTCCTAAAATGAAAAATGATTTAAATCAATGCTCACGTTATAAAAAGTGAACTGAAAAAAAAATACTGCATTCGGTAATATGCTATGTACCCCCAAGTCCTCATATAATTTTGATGGGGCTGAGTTATTGGTTTGTTATTGGTTTGTTGTCTGGCAATGTGAGTGCTGTGCCCACCCAGGGGTGGAGCCGACATACAATGTAAGGGAAGGTGGGTCTTTGCTTCCGCTTCCGCCTCCTCTCTCTCTCGCCAGGGGGGCTTGCAGCTTACAGCCGCCATGAACTGTAGCCTAGTCACCCCATGTTGCCTTGGAGCCAACTTATGGACTGAAACTCCCGAGAAACTGTAAGAATAAACCTTTCCTTCCCTTATTTTGGGTGTCAGGTATTTTGTCTCGGCAATGAGCAAAAAAGTAACTAAGACACTTACTGATCAACTTGAAGATACTTGGAAAACAATAAGAATCAAAACTTGAACCTAATTTAAGGGTTAATATTGTAAAGATCAGAGCAGAAATCTATGCAGTTGAGACTTAAATACAAAGAAGCAATGAAGTGAAGGGATAGCTTTTTGAAAGAATAGACAAATTAGATCCATGGTCCAACTTACCAAAAAAAAAAAAAAAAGAGAGAGACAGAGAGAGATAAAAGACTCACATCAATGCAATAGAGATGTAAAAGGCAAAATCACAATGAATACAATTGAAACGCATAAGGTACGTAGAAACTACTCTGAAAAACCATAATTCAACAAACTCACATAAATCACCAAAACTCAACTAAGAAGACATAAAAATTCTGAAAAACATAATGACAATCAATGAAATCAATTTTTAAAAATCTGTCAACTAAGAATAATAGCACAGGACCTGATGGATTCACTGCTGCATTATACAAGACCTTTAAGGAAGTTTAAACACCAATAATCCTCAGATTTGTCAAAGAAATTGAAAAGGGAGGGATATTTTAAAGCTCATTTCTGGAAATCGGCATCACTATGATCCTCAAACCAGACAAAGACCAAAAGATAAAAGAATTGTGCATGCCAATTTCCTCAGTGAACATAAATGCAAAAATCCTTATTAGAATACTGGCAAAGAGAAGGAAAGAAACCAGTGAGAGGATCCTATGTCATGGCCAAGTAGGTTTCCTCTCAGGGTTCTGTGATGGTTCACATGGGAAAATTCCATGAAGCTAACCTCCAGATCACCCCAGGGTGGGGAAAGTGATTAAGAGGAAGTACAATAAGGTCAGTTTGCCCCTGAAAGAACATGCATATGTTAAAAACAATGTGTTTGCTAAACCAAGTTCTTTGTATTGTTCACAGTCAGTTACAGATTGAACTCCTTGTTCTAGATTTAACCAAGAATAACTGGTGTCTGCACTAATTAGAATGTGGTTTTCTGCTTTAAATTCAGCTTGCTGTAAGGGCTCAGGGTGTTTCTGACATCTTCCTATGTGTGAAGCTGTCAGTTCGCCACCGAGCTTGGCTAATAAAGGCTCCTCTAAATTCACAACTGGCTGCTTGGTTTCCTATGCTGGTTTTAAACCCATAACAGGTTCCAACATGTACTAATAAGTAAATACAATACACTGTACGAAGAGAAGCATGGTCAAAAACTACATGATCATTTCAGCACATGCAGAAAATCATTGACAAAATCCAACAATCAGTCACAAAGAAAACCCTGAAGAAACTTCATAAAGAAGTATCTTCATCCAATACAGGCTATTTATGAAGCAAAACAAAACAAAACAAAACAATGGACAACATTATATTAAATTGTGAATAACTGAAAGCTTTCCTTCTAAAATAAGGAACAAGACAACTATGTCCACTCTCACCAACACTGTGCAATATTGAACTCAAAATATTGGTCACAGCAATCAAGCAACAGAAAAAACATAGATTGAATTTTTATAGGAAAGGAAGAAATTAAATTATCATTATTGGCAGATGACATCATACTTTACATAGAAGACTCACAAAATATTCCACAAAAGGATTCTTAGAATAACCAAATGCAGTAATGTAGCACAATATATAATGAATCTGCAAAAATCAGTAACATTCTTGTAAAACATGAATAAATCCACTAGAAAGAAATTAAGAAAACAATATCATTTCCAATAGCATCATGAAATAGTAGAGACTTCGGAAGTAAACTAAGAAAATGATGGACCTCTACAATGAAAACTACAGTATTGTAAAAAAAATTAGAGAGGACATTGGTAAATGGAAATATTGCCCTGTTCCCGTATAGGCAGCACCAGTGTTGCCAAAGTGGCCATATTTCCTAAACCGACAGCACAACAGTCAAGAAACCTACAGGATTCCTTACTTACAGAACTAGATAAATTTTTTATAAAAAATTCATATGAAGCCAGAAAAAACTCAGAATAGGAAAATCAACCCTGGGCAAGCAAAACAAAGCAAGAGGCATCACAATACCTAATTTCAAATTAAGCTACAAGGCTACAGTGATAAATGCAGCATAATATTGGCTGTCCACAAAACACATATTTGGATCAATGGAATAGAATAATGGATGAAGAAACAACCTCAGGAATATTCAGTTATTAATCTTTGATAAAGGAGTCAAACAATTAAGCTGGAGGAAAGACAGCCTCTTTAGCAAATAGTTCTGGGAAAACAGGCAATCTGTATTCAGAAGTTTGAAGTTAGATGCTTATCTCTCGCTGTGTACTAAACTAATCAAAAATGAATCAAACATCTAAATATTAGAACAGAATCTACTGGAATACAAAGGAGGTAAAACCCTTGAAGTTACAGATGTAGACAAAGACTTTCTGAACAGAACTCCAATTACATAAGAAGTATCAGAAAGAAGTAACAAATGGGACTATATTAAATTTAAAAAATTTCTGCACTGCAAAGGAAACAATAAATAGAATGAAAAGACAACTTACAGATTGGGAAAATAATTGCCAACTACACCTCAGACAGAAGACTAATATCTAAGATATAGAAAGAGCTAAAAAAAATTTTAGAGACCCAAATAAAAGATCAAGCAAAAAATGGGGAACTGAAATGAATGACACTTCTTTGAAGAAAAAATAGAAATGGCCAATAAATACATGAAAAAGTGTTTAACTTCACAAGCTAGTGTGGTTGTGATAAAAACTGAACCAGTCTACATTTTTATTGGTATCTTAAACTAATGCAAGTATTGTGAAAATGATTATGAAGATTTCACAAAACACTAAAAATAGAACTTCAGTTTGGCCATGTTATTTCCTGTAGATGTCTACAGGGAGTTTCACCCCACAACATCAGTGTACACATTCTTCTCAACTGCACATAGGACATTCTCTAAAATAGACCACATACTACTTTATTGAATATGCTTAAGTAAATGCAAAGGAATTGAAATTATCCCATGTATATTCTCTGACCATAGTTCAATGAAATTGGAAGTCAACAGCGAAAGAAACTGATGGGTTTCTGCCCATATGACATTCACTGAATCATCATGGAGGTGGTCCAGCATGGCTGAAAGACCCCAGGAACAAAATAGCACAGCAACTTTCTGCTTCTTCTTCCCTTAGCTCAAAATAAAATTCTCCTCTTTCTTTTTCACATGCCCCAATGCTCCTCCAATCTACTGCTCACATGTCACCTTGCCTGCCTCCCCAAATGTCACCCCCAGTCAGACCTAATAAAAACCCAGCCAATTCTTTGTTTTAGTCAGAAGGAATATTCACTCCTCTGCAACCCTCCTGTGCCCTCAATGAAGGCTTCTGTATCTCTCTGTTTGTCTCTCAACTGTGCCAAATAAACATAACAGAAACCACAAAGACTACATAAATACATGATAACTAAACCACACCCTCCTGAACAACCAATGGGTAACAGAGGAAATGAAAGAAAAAATTAAACAGTATCTACATTTAAATGAAAATGCTGACACAACATACTGGAACTTATGGGATGCAATGAAAACAGTCATACAAGAGAAATTTATAACAGAAAATTCTCACATCAGGAAAACAGAACAAGTTCAAAATAACAATTTAATGTTGAACCTTAAACTCCTAGAAAAGGGGGAACAAATCAAACTTAAACCTTGTACGAAAGAGGAAATTATAAAGATCAGAGCAAAAATTAATGCAATTTAGTCTAAGAAAACAATACAAAGAATAAACGAGTCAAAGAGTTTGCTCTTTGAAAGACTGAATAAAATGGATAAATGTCTAGCCAACTGTATCAAAAAGAGGAAAGAAAAGACTCAAATTCAATCAATTCAGAATGAAAAGGGTGAAATCACAACCAAACCTGTGGAAATCCAGAAGATGATTAATAACTACTTCAAGAACCTGTACTCTAATAAGATGGAGAACACAGAAGAAAAGGAAATATTCCTAGACACAAGTGAATTAATGAAACTGAATCAAGTTGTAAATATTCTAAGTAACCTAATATCAGTTAATGAAACTGAAAAGGTAATAAAAAAGTTAAAGATGTCATATTATAAGGATACATGCAAACCAATATTTATAGCACAATTCATGATAGGTAAATCTTGGATGTAGCCTATATGACAATAAACAGATAAATTGATAAAGAAGTGTGGGATATATACATAATAGAATACTATTTCACTAAAAAGAAAGAGAAATTTGATATGTTTTAGAAAAATGTATGAACCTTGAAAATATATTAAGAGAAATAAATGAGACACATAAACTTAAATATCATACATTTTTACTCATTTCAATAATACATAGTATAAATAAAGATCAAAGTAAAAAATGATAAAAGGAAATGGGGGTAGATCTTACACAAAAGGGAAAGAGACTAGAAGAAAATGGGTGGGGTGAAGGGGATAAGGGAAGGAGATGTAGAAAGATGTAAGACATATCAAGTACACATGGCAGCTATTCGTAGTGGACGAAATCATTATGTGTCACAAATATGAACTAAAATAATATTACTGATAATAATTGTGGAAATTGGGGAAGGGGTTCTAGAGATGCAACAAGTGAGTAAGTACAGGGTAAAGGGAACAAAAATAATCAATATATATTCCACACATGCACCTGCTTGCCCCAGATGAATGTAAAAATCATATACAGCAAACATGTACTAATAAAATTACCAAAAATATTCTATATATGAAATACTTAATAATTTCATAAATCATATTTATTTTCTTTTAATATCGCTTTGCTTGATTAACAAATACCTTTCACTAGGATCACTCATCAAGTCTATGTTATTAAGTTTGTGCTATGAAATCAAATTTACCAAAAATGTAACACTTTATCCCATAAGTACAAAGGAAATTTATCATATAATTTTATGTAACAGAAAAATTGTATCAATTACTTGTTATCTTTAACATGATTTTAGTATAATTAAAAGAGCATAAAATACATATAGCATAAAATACCTATGTGAGGATACCTATTTTATTGTAAAATTAATTAACCATATTATCTGCACCTACAAAGACCTAAATTATGAATCTTTGAAATTATTTTTTTGTTTGCAAAATGAACAAAGCAGTGACGCCACCTTCTAGATCAAAATGTAGACACTGATGAAACCCTATATGCCTCCTAATTCCTTTTCCCAATCACTAACTATGCTACACAAATATAACCATTATTCTCATTTTGATCACTATATATATATTTGATTTTTATCATTTAACATATTACTTTGTCACATCTAAATTCTTGCATGTAGCAATAATAACAATAGTTAATGTCAGTCTTTTTTGGTTTTTTTGTCTGTTTTGGTACTATGTGGACATATTCACAACTACTGCACTATGATACTATTAATTATCTTTAATATCATCTCTAAATTTTCATTGTTGGCATATCTTTGTGATACATACATGTTTAATGTTCACAGAGCAGGTAAGAATAGTGTGGTTGTTTAGCTTACTTGGGCCAAGTTGATTGACTTGTGAGCCGATTAAGGAAGTAGTTAAGCACACTTCTTCGTGTGTAGGGAGTATTGTGGAGATAAGGCTTCAGGTACTGTGTAGGTTCCCCATGCCCCTTTCTCTCTGCTGCAGGTCCTTTGCTCTGCTTCCTGGTCACTGTGAACTAAGCATCTTTGCTGCAGCTAACCTACTGTGATGTTTCTGCCTTGGAGCTAGCAGAAAAGGACTAAATCCTCTGAAGCCATGAGCCTTTGACTCTTTTAAGTCAAAGATATCAGATATTGTGTCTCAGTGACAGGAAAGCTGATGAAATGCAATTAATAGTATTATCTAGTCAATCAGTGTTGCTGTGCCTTTTCATGTATAATTGTGATCATCTGTCATTAGTATCAAAGGGAACTAGAATTATTAAATCAGGATTTGAATATATTTAGCTAACACTCATCCATGATAAAATCCATGAAAGACATAAGTATAGAAGGTCCTTATCTCAAGTCAATAAAAGCCATTCATAACAAACCAATGGCCATCATCATACTAAATGAGGAAAAGCTGAAAGCTTTCCTTTTAAATCAGGAACAAGTTAAAGATATCCACTAGTACTACTTTTGTTAAATTTAATACTCAAAATATTAGCCAGAGTAACCAGGCAACAAAACCAAATAAAATAGATTCATAAAGGAGAGAAAGAATGAAAATTATCATTATTAGCAGATGTCATGATCCTATACATAGAAGATCCAAAAAACTTCACAAAAAGACTCTTAAACTAATATCAAAATTCAGTAGTATAGCAGGATTCAAAAGCAGCACATGCAAATTAATAGCATTCTTGAATGTCAATAACAAATTCACCAAGAAAGACATTAGGAATACAATGCTATTCACAATGACAGCGAGAAAACTTAGGAATTAACGTAAGTCAGGAAATGTAAGACTGCTACAATGAAAATTACTCTAAAAAAGGAAATTGAAGAGAACATTTTAAAAAATGAAAAGATAGCACGTGTTTCTGGATAGGTAGAATCAACATTGTCAAAACAACCATACTTCCCAAACTGATACATAGATTGATGTGATTCAAATGAATATACTATCATCAGTCCCCTTAGAACTAAAAAATAATAATCCAAAACTTTATATTGAACCAGAAGAGACCCAGAATAGCAAAAGTAATCCTGGGTAACAAGAGCTAAGAAGGATTTCCAGATTTAAAGTTATATAAGCTATAGTGATAAAATCTACATGGTACTGCATGGTACTGATACAATAACACATACATGAACAGATGGGATAAATGGTGGCTGCAGAAAAAATCTTAAACTCATTCAGTCGCCTATTCTTTGACAAAAGAGCCAAAAATGTGCACTGGAGGAAAGACAGCTTTTTTATCGAATGGTGCTGGAAAAACCAGGTTACCCACATGTAGTCCACTGTATCTAGACTCATATTTCTCACCATATATATTAAACTAAAATTAAAATGGTTCAAAGATCTGAATATTAAAACAGATATACACCTACCTTCTGGGTGACATGATAAGTAAAATTCTTGAAGTCACAGACACAGGCAAAGATTTTCTGAATCTAACCCCAATTGAACAAGAAATAATGTCAAGAATCAACAAATTGGATAAAAGCTTCTCCCTGAGTAAGGGAACAACCAACAGAGTGAAAAGACAACCTAAAGAATGGAAAAAAAATTGGCCACTTACACCTTGGAGAGAAAACTAATATCTTAAATCTATAAAGAAATCAAAACAATTAGATTCCCCAAAATAAAAGACTGAGTCAAAAATGGGCACCTGAAATGAACAGAAACTTCTTAGAAGAAAAAAATAAAAATGACGAATAAACACATGAAAAAGTTCAACTTCACTGATCATTAGAGATTCTAAATAAAATAGCACTAAGATTTTGTCTTACTCCAGACAGAGTGGCTATTATGAAGGCGGCAAATAATAACAAATGTTAGTGAGGCTGTGAGGGAAAAAGGGAATGCTGTTGGAAATGTAAAGTAGTACAACCAGTAAGGAAAACAATATGAAGATTTCTAAAACTACTAAAAAGAAAAATCCATTCAAACCAGTATTTGCCTTCTAGGTATCTTCCTGAAAGAGTTAAAGTAAGTCATCATTTTACAGTGATATTTGCATACCCATGTTTATAGCAGGACTATTCAAAATAGCTAAATAATAGATGTGGCCTATATGCCCATCACAACATGACTGGACACAGAAAGCATGGTGTTTATACACAGTGGAGTTCTATTCTACAACAAAGAAGGATAAATTTGAGTCATTTGTGAGAAATGGATGCAATTTGAGTCCATATGTTAAGTGAAATAAATCATGCAACTTAAATACAGTAAGTTTTCTCTTCTATGGGAAACCCAAACTATAAATAAAAGAGCAAAATAAAAGATAAGGAATAGGATATAGGGAGAAAGTTTGGGAGGGAACCAAGAGATGTTGGATGGGAGAGTGTGGGGAAAGGGATAAAAAAAGAAAAAGAATTGACATGTGTCACATACATTTACCAACTTCCCATAATGAATGTGTTCATTATGTACTGCAAGCATGTACTAAAAAAATGTTACCTATACAAATGTCCTTTAAAAATAACTTGGAAGGGCCAGGAGTTTGGCTCAGTGACTTAAGCGCCTGTCTGGCAGGCGTGAAATTATGAGTTCAAGTCCCGGTGCCGGAAAAAAAAAAAAAAAAGAAACAAAATAAAAATAACTTGGAAAAATAGTAGTCAGTACTTTGATCAAAGACAAACAATATACAATAGGCAAGATGATAATTGTTTCCAAACTATAACCAGCTTTTTATTGTACCTTCTTGATGCAAATGTTCTGGTGCATACGTAACTGTGTTAGCCATGCTGATTCATTTAGTTGGCAATAATTATGACAAAATCTGTTCCGTTTTCTCTCATAACATCAAGTTAAGGCTGCCATCAGCACAATTCCAAGAAGCAGGCTGACACAAACCAGGAACGTGGACTTCACCTTTGACCCCTTGTTTTCTGGACCCAACTGGGTCCAATCAGTAGCAACCAGTTTGGCATTAGGAGAGAGAAGCATCATACCCAGAAGTGTTTGGGACAGAATTTCAAATATTCACGAGTCTATATGACTGCCTTAGCAAGATGATCTCTTTCTGGGTACAGTCATAGTCGGTGCCCAATCTTCTTAGGAGGAATTACAGACCAGGAGCTACTAAGAAAAGTAAAATCAAAACTTGTTTTGTGTCTACTTTGAGCAGGTTATTTCAATGCCTAAGGTTTTTCACAGAAGTAGTGCCACTTTTCATAAATATACTATTTGAATGTAAGATGACTATAAGTTGATTCACCCTAAAACAGTCATGTCAGTCTGAGAGTCATCAGGAGCACAAGGATCATACATTCAGCTTTGACAAGTACCCAGAAGCAAGCTAACAGATCTTTGCCTAGTATTGTATCTGGTTGTTCTGTATGGGTGGTGACAAGTCTGACTTCCAGAGTGGCAGCTAACGCTGGAGATTTTTTTCTCTTTCCTCAGAGACTCCAGACAGCATAATTATTAACAACACAGACTTGTGACTCAGAGGGTCTATTAAGATTTGGGCTTCCAAGGTAGATAGAATATTATGGGTTCCTGGGCAGTCTCCAGTTTAGACTCAGTTAATAACCTGATTGTCAAGTTGACTGATGTAAACCTGAGATGTGTCCTCAAGGGAGATACATTCTGTCTCCAAAATCCAAAGAATCAAATTACTTGCTTGACTTCTCATTCTTGTTTCAGGACCTAACAGATAGCAGGTTTTATTGATTGCAAAAAAATGCAAGAGATTGATGGAGAATTGTCATCCAACACTTAGTAATTTAAAATAAAAATTTCCAAACATTTTTGTCTTTCAAGTTCCATTTACAGAATGAAGATATTGTTAAATTTGGAGAAGACATGTTTAAAAAACCTACCATGTAGTAAGTGTAAATTGAGCAGAAAATTATTTAGAAAAAATGTGACTCTACATAATAATAAAAATCCACATGAAGTAAACATTGCAAATAATTTGGTTAAAATTCAGTATTTATATTAAAACAACTGATCAAATATTTCTTAGTATTGTAAATCTATTTTATCACAACTTAGTACTATGAAAGTCTTTTTATTAAGTCCTATAGTTCAAAATTTCATTTAAATAACAGCACATATTCCTATATTTCTCTGTATTTTTTTAGTTTATGCGCATGTGTATGCACGTGTACAAACATATCAATAAAATCAGCAGCACTGAAAATAATGAAAAAATAAGATTGTACTTTTTAAAATCAGTTTAGTTTTCTGAAAAGTATGAGTGTATATGTGTGTGTGTGTTTGTGTGTGTGTACGTAGGTGTGTACATGAATGTGCATATATTTTTATCTTTATTAAAATCAATGGGTTTCTTAGAAATAATTGGTAGATATTTGCTGTTAAACTGTGCAAGTTTTTTAATTTTTATATAAATTTATTCTAGTCATCAATAAGATTGCATGTACCAGTGCTTCATCTACTCTGCCAAGTACCTGAAAGGACAATAAAGAGCTATCATCAGTAATACCTTTTACTGACCACAAATGAAATCCAGTAAAACAACATAAAAGTTAATCGTAACATAATGTTAAACAGAAAAAGGATAGATTTATGTGATAAAGATAGGTTAGAGAATGTTACAAAGAGAAAGTCAAATTTAAGAGCAAGTGAAATTTGTGAAGGACAGAGGTCAAAGCACTCCAAATAATAAAAAACATAAAATAGCTCCTAAGGTTTGTAAAATGAAAAAGATTGTGATCTATGAGAAAAAACATCTTGGTTTTAGGAATGGTATCACCTTACTATTGGGCTAGCTCTTACATTCTTTATATTATTAGCAAAACCGTGGCTGATTTGTATATGAATTTAGGGAAGAAAATGGAACTAATATTTAAAATATTTTAAATAAATATTTGTGGATAAGATTGTCAAATGCAGAGCAATTATATGTAATCAGTATATAGTGCTGTCCTAGAAAGTAGCTGATCACTAAAATAAATAACTTTTCATCTCCTACTAAACCCATTTACATGTAAGTGGTGATTTGTGATTATTCCTGCCAAGAGAATGTTACTTTTAGATCATTCAGCAACATCTTAGACATGTGTATACAGTGATATGTTTCTAGTAGTTCTTTTCTCTACCA
>RJWM01035176.1:0-18768 GCA_004363535.1 Dasyprocta punctata | reverse complement strand
AAAAAATACAGTGAATATGTAAATGTTTAAAAAGTTATTTACAGTGAAAGACATGTTTGGATGAATCACCCTCAAAATTCCCTTTAAACACATTTATCCCATCATTATTGACACTTTATGAGGCAGTTCTGGAAGTCCTCTCTTATTGTGACAGAAGAGTTAAAAATCAGCAGTCTGATGCTCCATTAAGACAAGATGCACTCACACAGCCCACCACATCTTTAAACCACTAGACTCATTTAGCCTTGACTGACCAGCTACCACTTGGAGATAGTCCAACTTGACTCAGTCTGACCACATTCATCTGGACTGCTTATTCTGTCTGACATATAAACATATTCTATTCTCAAAGACTGTCCAACCAAGATAAACTAGTCAAAGATATGCTTAGTTTCAACCATCCCCTCAGTCCCAGATCCCTCCCTATTTTCTTCCCCTTATGATAAATAAGCCCTCTGACTAACCTACCTGAAACAAACCTGCCTGACTACATAGGACTTGGTTCATATAACCAGTTATATGAAAAACTGCTATCAGCTTTTGTACTTGCTGCTTACAAAATGTATGTAAGTTTCTGTTTCACTTTCAGTTGAGGCTGGTGATTTGGACTTGGTCCCACCAGCCCACTAGAGTAATACACATTTGCCTTTCAACTCCTTGGTGCAAAAGGTCTTCCATTTGGTTTGACGTCATATTTCTGCAACGTCATGAGTGTCTTTAGTGGTGCTGTCATGGCTGCCTCTGTGTCCTGAATTGATTCAAAACATTGCCCTTTCATGATCATTTGACTTTGGGGAAGAGCCAAAAATTGTGCAGTACCAGACCTGGTGAATAAGGTGGATAAGGACTCACCATTATCTTTTACTGTAAATTTTTTTTTCATTTAAACATTCATTGTTTCTTTCTTATCCTCTCTACCACCCAGATCTCACTACAACATCATTGCTTGCCATCAACTGATAATTGCCCTTATTATAATAACTAATAGTAACCACAAAATATTTTCTTTTATTTTTGAAACATTAAGCTTTGTCATGTGCTCTAGTTTTCTGGTATGAACACAAGAATCTATATATTCTTTCCCCATGTCTCCCATTGGAACAGAATTTTTTTTTTTTTTGTTAGAGCCCTCTTAATACAAGTTCTGCCAAATAAGGATAGTGCACCACTACCCAGATGGCTCCCTGAGCAGGTGCAACTGGGTCTGTAAACCCAGAGGTCACTCATCTACAACTGATGGATGACTTTGGTATTCTGTTCACGAGATCAAGTTTAGCTTCTTTCAGGTTCTCGCTTCAGGAATTTGGAGTACATCATAGCATAGACTAACTTTTAATATTCTTGGAAGACAGGTTTAGTTTGATCATATTGTTTGCAGAAAAGATATTGGATAATCTCCATGCTTTATCTCTATGATTCATTTAAGAACAATATACACTGGTTTCATGTCAATATTTTGCTTCTGTGAAATGACCATTTTGTAGTCTCATTCCTTCAGAAATTCATTGTTATTGTTCATAAGAGTTACTAAGCAGTGGAGTCTATTTCCTTATGCTCCATATTTATAAATCATTTCTAATACATTTTACCTGAAAATGAATGCTTTTTTTTTCATGCAAACACAGATGAATAGTAATATAAAGAAACCAATTCTCCAATCTTAAGTATTGTGTATTTGATGCACAATTAACCTAAATTACATTTTGATTGAGGAGAAAGATATTTGCCAATTTTCTCATCAATAATAAAATCATTTTCATGTGTTGCTACAAACAAACCAGACATTACAAAATTTCAGGAATGTCATGAAAAAATATATTTCAAGTTTGCAATGGGAAAGCGCAGTTTATCTTTTCATTTGCAATAGCATAATGACAATATTAGGGAATTTCTGCTTTAAACATTTTTAGTAACAACTGTGCATGCCATAAGAAAAATGCATTCAGGCAAGTTTTGGTAAACTTTCACCACATTTCCTTTTATTCTGCTTACTAAAATAAAAAATTAAAATAAGCATGAATAATACTGCAACATCTAACTGGACAGTAATTCAATATTTATTGAATATATTCTTGTTTTAAGAAAGGCAGGCTGGTAATAATTTCTGGCATATGATACCAATAGCACAGTCAACAAAATATTAATTTGACTCCATCAAAATGGAAACATTTGTGTATCAAAGGTACCACTGAGAGTAAAAAGCCAACCCACAGAATGGAAGAAAATACTTGTAAATAATATATCTGATAGACGAATAGTATCCAGACTATATAAACAGCCCCTATAACTCAACAAAATTTAATTTAAAAAATTCACAAACAGGTAAAGAACTTGAATACACATTCCCAAATAGATAAATACATAAATAAGCAAATAGCCCATAAGCATATGAAAGATACTCATCAACATTAGTTATCAGGAAAACTCAAATTGAAATCCGTGCCATTCATGGTTGTTTATGCCTGAGATGTGCTTCCGGATCTTGATGCCCTAGCTGTGGCTCTTTTGGGAGTTTGTGGAACCTCTGAGATGCAGAGCCTGGGTGGAGGAAGTGAGATCCTGGGGCAGACCTTGAAGGAACTATTGGGACTGAGTCCCTTTCCTCACTCTGCTTCCAGTCACCATGATGGGAGCAGCCACACTCTTGTCATAACACACAGAGTTTCAATGGCCCAAGCAATCCTATCCAAGACCTTCGAAAATGTGAGTCAAATGAAACCTCTAATTCTTACAGGTTGGTTTTCTTAGGTATTTTGTCAGTGAAGGAAAGTGAGCTAATACATCATATCACTCTCACTAAGTTTCTGTTTGGGATGATGCACAAGTTCTGGAAAAGGACAACAGGGATGGTTATATAACATTGTGAATGTATTTAATGTCACTTAATAGACTTCAATGATAATTTTTATGTCATTCACACTTTAATACCATCTTTATAATGGAAGAATTTTGAGAAAAATAGGCTGAATAGTACTTTCAGCAGCCTGTCTTTGATAGATCTTTTAGGAAGTAGAGTGGATTGGACCATCTCAATTCAAGGAATGAACTCTCTTCTGAGAAAGTCTAGTTTCTGCTAGTTTTCTTGATTTTTAGTTCACATTTGGCTTTGACCTGGATCACTGCCCAGATTCTGGCTTTTGCATTCTCACATTTCCTGTTGTACTAGGAATGGTATCATGGCTCTGACATTCTTTCTGGATGTGCTTCTGTTTTATAAACTGGTTGATTCTATGACTTGCTGGTAAGTTTTTCACAATATCCAGTCTGGTGACATGACCTAAAGAGCACAGTGTTTATTGAATTCATGTTCATATAAATGGGTTAGAGGAGGAAAGAGAGTATAAAGAGTTGTGAGCATAAAGCTTATCAGCTGTTTATTCCATGGATTCATGTGATCTATAATAGTAAGTAGCTTAAGAAGTCCCTTGTGGAAATTATATTGTTTGATCAATCTTGCATGCCTGTATCTGGTAACCTCAGCAACTATTTTGAAGATGACAGTATGCAATATAACAATCATTGTTAAATTCCTATCATGTTATTTTGAAATCCTATATTGCTAATGCTTTTTGTTGTTGTTATTTTGCCATTGTAGTTGTTTGTTTGTTTGCTTCTTGATTTGTTTTGTTTTTTCTTTTTAAAATAAAAAAATTTTAAAAAAGAAGTACTTTGAGATTTTAATGAATAAGACCAGTGCAGCCATGGCATTTAGGTAATTTCTCTTTACTGCCTTTTTCCTGAATTAACTTGTTTATGTTTTTATTTCTTACATAAGACTCAATATCAGTGTCTCGGTTACATTTTTCTCATTACTGAGAAGAAACACCTGATGCCCAAAATTAGGGAAGGAGAGGTTTATTTCTTACAGTTCTTGGAGGTTTCAGTTCATGCTCAACTGACTCCAAGGCAGTGTGGTGTGGCAAGTGTGGCAGCTGCTCATGGTGGCCGCAAAACAGCAAGGCGCGAACTGGCAAGAGAGGGAAGATGCGCCTTCTTCCCACCCTTACACTGTACGTCGGTTCCACACCTGGGTGGGTGCAGCACCCACATCACCAATTCCAGCACTAGACAACAAACCAATCACCAATGCTAGACTCAGCTGCGTTCATACCACGATTACATGAGATTTGGCAGGGCCATAGGAACATAATTATAACAGTCAGAGGTTATGTTTTGTTCATGTTTATATCTGCAATGCTTCACACAACCTTAAGTAACTCTTGGTTGACTGATACCATTTAATAACATGATACTAGTACTTAACATTTCCAGTTTCATGCAGTTTCACATGAGTTACTTAACCTAATTCAGAATAATCCTTAAAATCAGGTACTATTATCATCCTCATCATTATCATTAATAATTCTAAATAAGAAAAATACAGCTTGAAGTTTTGACTTTTTTTTTTTTTTTTTTTTGCCGCACCAGGGATCAAACTCACAACCTTGCACCTGCCAGACAGGCACTTAAGCCACTGAGCCAAACTCCCAGCCCTAGTTTTTTGAGGCAGGGTCGCTCTATGTAGCTCAGGTCGGCCTTGCGCTCACGTTGTAGCCCAAGCCGGCCTTGAACTCACAAGGCTCCGCCTACCTCAGCCTCCCGAGTGCTGGGATTAAAGGCGTGCGCCACCATGTCCGGCTAGTTTTGAATCTTGAGGGTAAAACATCAATTGAATTGTAGAGCCAGACTCTCACCTTAGGCCTCTCGATTCAAGAATACAATGTATATCTGGGTATGATGGTGTACATCAATAATCCCAGCATTCAGTCCTCCTGGCTGAGGATGGAGGACTTCTTCAATCCCAGCTTGGGCAACTCAGTGATTTAGTGAGACCTTGTCTCAAATTTTTTTCTTAAAGGGGTATGGGGTGAGGACGCAGCTCAGCATGAAGGCCCTTGGTTCAGTTCTTAGCACCACAATGAAAACAACAGTATTTATTCAGTGACATCATAGTTCCTTTTCTGAATATGACTCAAATAGCATTGTTAGGGCAGAACTATTCCTCAGACATTTTTCTATGTCAAAGCACCTGCATTCACTCTGCCCAAGGGGAAGGGTGTGATTCATTTGCTTAGTTAACCTGAGAAAAGCAAGTTGAACATGTTTGGCTTAAGTCGATTCATCTTGTTTCTTCTGGGATCCTGATGCCTGCAGGTGGCACAGCTTCATTTCGGTGTTCCTATGCCATCATTCTCATCCAGAACATGACACTGAGGTCCATTTAGATTTGGATTCTCCTTAGCAGCTCATTTATCTCTCATGCAAAGTACATTCTCCAATTTATTGCAAAGTAATAAATGCAATAAGAAAACTGATGCATGGTTCTTCATTTGTCTTCTGTTTTTCTACCAGTTTGTTCAGATTTCAGGGAGGTTCTTATTTACCAGTCCCCTACAAACATCCTCAAAACCTTCTTGAGTAACTAGAGTCATTTTAAGAATGGAGTAGAAATTGTGTGACAGTGTTAAGAGATTCTTCAACTCACTGGACTCCAGTGATTAAAGCCTGGAAATTATCACTATCTAAAAGACATATAATATCTAGTAAAATAATTCTGATTTTCATCCTGTCATGTAACCACAAGAAAACGCAGGCATGTGAAGGATCTATCCCAGGCAGAGACATTGCATGGCTTTTCAAAGTAATGTCGGGTGGTATTTATTTATTTAATCTACTAGTAATGAGAAGCACAGGGCACCTTAGTCACAAAGCTTAGTGTTTAGGCAGTACAGTGAAGAAGGTAATCTACCTTTTATTTTTGGAGGTGGAACAGGTAATTGAAATCAGGGCCTTCATGTGAAGCTACAGCCCTACTTTTTAAAAAAATTTTTTTGAGACAGAGTCTAGCTGAATAAGTTATCGTCTGGACTCAAATTTATGATATTCCTGCCTCAGCCTCCCAGAGTGCAGGTGTATGCCATCATGTATGGCTATGTTACATATTTTCAATCAGTAGATTACAAGTAACTTCCCCAAAATTTCAGAACCTAGATGCTTATCATATTTGATGCAATAATGTGTTACTTTTTAAATTGAAATGAGGCTGTTTTGACTTTTTATATGAAAAGCATACTTGTAAACCTTTTCCATTTTGTAGCAAATTATAATATGCACATTTCCTGAACAACTTTATGACTGAATCTTTCCTCCAACTGATAATTATATGAGATAATTATATTGCCTCATATAATTCTTTCTTATAAAACCTCTTCTTGGATATACTAGTGTGGTATATGAATAATCCAATTTTATTTAAAAAATAAGTATAAGCCAGGCTTTAATCCTAGCACTCGGGAGGCTGAGGCAGAAGGATCATTGTGAGTTTGAGACCAGCCTGGGATACAAAGTGAGTTCAAGGCCAGCCTGAACTGCATAGTGAGGCCCTGCCTCAAAAAATAGGGCTGGGGATTTAGCTCAGTGGCGTAAGTGTCTGCCTGGCTGGTGCGAGGTTGTCAGTTTGATCCCCAGTACCAAAAATAATTATAAATAAATAAGTCATTAAACCAGTTATTTAATTTCATAAAATATTACTGGTTTAAATTTATTTATTACTAAAGGTATACGAAGTGGATACTTGAATTTATATAATGTAACAAACTCCTGAAACTGCCACCCTCATACAAAAATCCCAGTTTTCTGAATTATTGTACATTTTATGCTGAACTCCATAACCTGAGCAAAATTTTCAGCACCAGATGATTCATTTGTTTACTATACTTGACATGTAAAAATAACTCTAAAGAGTTAATTAGAAAACTATCAATGGAAAGAATCTTATTGGGGACTTAATACTTTTCAAATTCAGATGAAAATACACTCAGAAAAATATTTACATATACCAATACCAAGTGCAAAAGCTTTATGTTTTATTATCAACTGTCATATCAGACTCTACAGGGGATAAGCAAAACACACATCATTTCTAAGTGAGGATTTCAATATTTTTGAGTAAATACATTAATCAGTTACTAAAGTACTGCTTCAGGTGATCTGTAGATTGAGATATATTACCATTCTCCAGAAGGAAATGTTAGTATGGGATTCCCCTAACTTTTAACCAAACATCTAGAATGATAAGTTTGGAAGAACTTATTTTAGAAAATTCTGTTCTAAATCATTAACCCGAAGTGACAAGCATTGACATGAAAATCCACCTCTTCACTTGTTGATTCCAAGTGAAGCTGTGATTAGAAGCTAAATGTTTCAGTCTGAATTGTGCATAATTAATATCATTAAGTTACGATATTTGTTACTTACAATTTGAAGACACTAATAAATTCATTGAAAGTGCCAACTGTATTTTAACTGCTTTTAACCTAACTTGCATACAGCCAAACCAGTCTGGTAGAAATGCAATTGCTTTATAAAAGTACAAATAATGTTACAAGATTATTTCATTAAGGAGCAAACTCCTTAAAATAATAATCTGACCAAAGATTACACCCAAATTCAATACAATATGAAAGCAACTTGACCCAGAATTTCTTCCCTTTGATTTAACTTGATTTTTTCAGACAGGTATCTATGCCATTTCCTAGAATAATTTAAAAACCAATAGAATACAAGTGTAACTATCATTTGCATATTTTGTACATTTATCAGTATATTTTTAGCTAGTGTAGTTTAGAGACATTTAAAAACACAGTCTTCTTAAACTGATTTCTTGTGTATGCCTTTTGCCTATAATCTTATCTTTAAGTTCTCTCCACAACACTGACCCCCTCAAAACTATTTGTTCTATTACCAATGTGATATGGTATTTTTTTCTAGCATAATTATAGAGCAATGTGTTTTAAATAATTGTGCTAAAGCAACGTTAAATTATTTTTCTATTTATTTTGATTTTAAATAGAATCCAATGCGTGGATTGTAAAGAAGACTAACTCTGAAAATATGCTTTGCGCTTATGAAAAAGAAGAAAAGCATTTCCAAATAACTTTCTGCTTGTTCTAAAGAAAATAGTACTTCTGAGGCCTGCACCCTCCCAGCAACACACACAATCCCTCCTCTTACTTGCTCTCCTCTTCCTTTATGGCCCAAGGGCACCTGCTTGCCTGCCCTCCCGCCCCGCCCTGGCTGTTCTGTCACCACTGCCACCAGCCTCCTGCCCTCCCCTCTCACTGACTACCCTTTTCCCTCAGTCATTTTGGCACAGCAGTTTTTCACTTTGACCCTCACCTGTGACCAAAGACTTGACAGCTCAGAAACCAGCTCCCCACAACACTCAAGGGGGACACTGGTGTGACTGGGCATCACTCTCCCCACCCAGTTTCTTGTACATGGAAAGGAAGTCAGCAGTGTCATCAGAAAGAAAGGAGAGGAAGTGAAGAAGATGTGGGAGGGGAGCTGTACACCAGCAGCTCAGCATGAAATTGTCCTGAGAGAATTATCACTTTGGCTGGAGCCACTGCTGCTATCTCCCAAGTCTTTGCTATGATCACTGGTGGAGGACCTCAGCAGATCAAGGACCCATAGCACTGCTGCCAATAGACCCCTGGTTACTCAGCCTGGTGGTCCCTGCTAATCAGCAAGATCAAGGAAATATGAGCATTCAAGGGCTAAGGTCCAGGCAGTAGGGGCTATGCTCCCCAACTCAACAGAGCAGGCCATTGCCGCATATGTCAGACAGATCTGCCTGGTCACCTTAGAATCCCCCCAGAGGTTGTGACCCATGCCTTCAGGTTCTCCAGTCATCTCTCAGGTGATCAGGATAGATGCAGCACAGGCAGCAACTGTGCAAACTTTCCCCACTCCACCTCTCAGTTGCCAAAATTTTTAAAAGTAAAAGAATGTCACTGAAATTTAAAAATCTAAGTGTAGTAAATTGTACAGGGTCAATATTTTGATGATAATCTTATGCTGATTCTCCACTTGTGATTTTCCATGCCTGATAGATTTTCAGTACCAACATTTCACCATAGCTGTGCATCAGCAGATTTGGAGGTGGTGTGGTATGTCTTTAGAGCTGAAAATTGTTTGCAGTTGCTGGGAATACCACTGGATGACAACTCTCCATTTTCAACTGTTTTAAAACTGTCTTCAGCTGAGGAGCTGCCTGCCCAAGATCAAATCTCCTTCCTTTAGAGAAGCTCTGTCCAGTGAGCAGTTGGAGGAGGATTGCACAGGCTACCCACCTTGTCCTGATGTGACATAACTCAATGGAACAGCCTTTCTGATCCATAGAGGGTTAGCTGAAGTCTTTGTGGAAATTCTGATGCTGTCCACTCTCTCACTGCTCCTTCTTGTTTCATTGTCTGCCCTTCCACAGATATGATGGCTAGCTTACCCTACTAAACTTCATGTATGCCAATTTCCATCCCAAAGTAAGTATTTACTGAGGAAAAGAGAGTGTCCACTAGTAAACAGTCTGACCTGAGTTTGACTTCCACCAATCCATTTAGTTCATGAACCCCAGTGGTGATGGCCCTACTCGCCAAATGTATATTTGAATTAGACTACTTAGCAATTATGGCCTGTATGTTATTTCCATTGCCTGAATCTTGTCTCAGTGCATAAAGTCAAATGAAACCTCTGACACTGATTCCATAGACAGTACTATAAATCAAAAACAATATTTTGCCAATTAAAGGATGGCAGAAATTAGTGTCCATCAAGGAGTCAGGGCTAGTGGTCTCTAACCTATCTCCATGGAAATCACAGTTCTGGCCCCTACAAAGCCAAGAGGTTCCTGGTTAACCATTAGCTACTGCAGCACGTGGCAACCTATTGCCATTTTTGTGCTGCATTTGCTGACTTTGCAAGGACAGATAACGTACCCAGGTATGTGGTATTAGGACTGTGGTCTAGAAAACATATGCTTTTTCTCTCTTCTTAGAAAAGAGAAACAGAAACAATTACCATTCATTGGAAGTAACAACAGCAAACATTTGCAGTTTTGCAGAGGGTTATGTTAACACTTTCTCCTCCTGTCAAAGGAACGGGACTGGCGCTACCTCCAGCTGGGCCTCTGGGCTCTAGGCACCATGCTAAAGGAACCACAGAAGTGAGACAGATATGTTCCCAAGTATAGTAGATAAACCCAGCAAAACCTTCAGTGCCTGGCCTAACATTTTTGAAGTTAGTCTCTGGAGCCAGCATGTGCCACATCTGGGAGATGACTCTGACACTCACCTCTCCCACCTGCACATGATAAGCTGCCAGCTGGGATTATAGCACAGAGCAGGACCAGAATTCTGAAGCAGATCCAGAATGGAGGGTAAGGACTTTTGCCTTTGGGGTCATATATAATATCATATATATCTTAGGTGAGAGAAGATGATACATGGTGTTTACAAAAAGCTCACTAGGATAAGTGACACAGCTTCACTCCGGGAATTCTGGAATCATCTTCAGAAGTGACTGCCTCACCTTTAGGAAAACAACACCTGGCTTTTGTTCTGAGGTAATGCTGGACCAAAGATCTTAAAGTCAGCATGAGCCAGTTCTAGCAGTGTGACTCATTTTAATCATGAACGGACATGACAGCTGTGGCTACCAAAAATCTCAGGGTATTTTAATGAATTGTATATTCAGTTTGAAACTAGTTTTGCAACTTAACAATTGGATAATTCAAGGCAAAGGGCTTAATACTTTCAAGATCCAGTGTTCACACATGTTTAATAGAGTAGATGGGAGGTATCCTGTAAGATTATTATTTTTTTTTATTTTAAAGATAGCAAAATCCAATAAAGCATAACAGAACAAAATCAGTCAAAACAAAGCAGTAGAACTGTTACAGAACTTCAAAGAAAGATACTATGAAAACAATAGCTACCATACTGTATCTTGTTATTTTCAGAATAGTTGACCATTCCAACAGGTATAGTAAAATTAAACCAAAAACAAAACACAATAAAACCATTAAAAACAGAATATAAAATAAAGCAAAAAATTAATCAGAATAAAGCAAAACAATGAGAACAATACTGGGTGTGGAAGACAAGATGGAAGAGAATCTCCCATATTTGCTACATTGCCTACTGTCATCTTCCAAAGCAATGCTCAGGCTGCCAGCCCCAGGCCTGCAAAATCAACAAAACAATACTAGCATTTAGTTGCTTTATGTACCTTAGTTGCTATCAATTTAGCCAGACCTCTGAACCAGCAGGTTGCTTACCAGGGGGTGGGGGTGGGGTGTGTGGGGGGGTGGGCTTGTCCTTGATTCTTAGCTCGTGCACAGGTAGGCGTATGGGAGGCACATGTTTCTCTTCCTGGAGTCCGTGCTGGTTGCACAGGTCCCTGGAAGGCAGACTAGTTGTCTTCTGGTTGGAGACGCTCTGACCCAGCAGGGCGGGTTCTCAAGAGGCCCATCTCTTTCTCTCTGTAAGATTATTTTGATAGACTGATGGCCATTCTGAGAATGAAGAATGAAAAGAGGATAGAAGTTTTTGGTCATAGTCACAGGTTAAGGAGCCCAAAAGGGATCAGCTACTGGAGGAGCAGAACAGAGCAGGGTATTTCCCTGAAACCATGGCAGGTCTTAGCGCTGCCATTCTTGTGTTGTCTTGGAGAAGAGTGGACGTAAATGAGTCTGAACACCTGGAAGTTTTTATTGAAAAACACTATGTTCTACATAAAAAGAGTACTAAATTGCTGCTCAGATTATGTTTAAGTTGGACAAAATCTACCATCAGAAAGTCAGGTTTTCAAGTTCAGGTTGGTAGTAAACAAAATAAATAGACTCTACTCCCCCTATACATTAAAATTATAAGGTGAGTAATTCCATTGCATCATTTGATATATTTGGGCAAGTAATTTCTTGAAATATTAGAGGTGGAAAAAGGACAGGCAATGTTCAAGTTAATTAAGGCCTATTTGATCGAAATAGCATCAGCAGAAGTTTATTGTGTATTATATAGTGAGCACAAAAATCTTGCAGAAGATGCAAATAAATTCATTACTTTCAGTCTTTGACAGAAAAAGAAAAACATTAAGCTGTAGAACAAGGCAGAAACTGGTTGAATTGATCCAGGAAGTTTAGCTTAAAAGGTTAAATAGTCCAATAGTTTTAAAAGAAGATATGTACTATGACTACCAAGTTATTCTTAGCAGATTTGCTTGTAACTAATGGACCTTATTTGTATATTATATATTGTATGCATATGAATAAATTCTCAGCATAGAAGATCATCTAGTTTAGTAATATGTTTACACATCTATTGTACATATGATACGGATACCAAGTGAATGATATATGCATCTTTCAACGTATGTGATAGGTTTTTAACATGTATGCAAGCTCTACATAGAACTAACCAAATCCAAAAACACTAATTCTAGGAAAGTATTGCAGAAATTATGATAGGCAATGAATGTAAGACTGTAGAATTTAAATGATTGCCTATCACCAAAGAAAAATCTAGCATGTTAGATCCAGAACCTACTTTGTTTAAAGACATTTTGAGATCAGAACAGATGTATGTATCTAAGTGTAAGCATATCTTCTTAGAAAATATAAGAGTAATACTCCTTGAACAATTTGACCATCATTTTCTTTCTAACCCCTTCATTTACTTCAAATCAATTTGTGACATTTGGTTTCTTATCAGCTTGGATGAATTTATAATGCATTTATAATTGCATTTGTGGTGTAATGCATTGGATACATTCTGATAATGGAAAAATTATGCTATCTAAAGGAAACAATAAAGTTATATATTGATAATGAGAACAGGATTTTGATTGTACAGTTCTATACCCTGCTGCAATCTTGCATCAAGCCCCTTTGAGCTACACATTCAACTCCTATTACCACTAATTGCAGCTTCACTACACAGGCACATGAAAAGCAGAGAAACAGACCTCCTTTGTGCCGTGGGTTGTGTAATCCTTTTTATATTGTATAATGAGATCCAATTCTACTTTCACATTTTAGGCACTGAATTTTCTTCTCCCAATATTTACCTATGTTTAATTTTCCTTCATTACATCTCCTGGAAACGTTCAGATACATGTATTAAAATGGAAATAGTGAATTGTATTTTGGAGAGATGTTATTTTTCCTTCTAAAATGAAAAGGAAACCTTAATAGTATTTATCTGTTCACCTTTAGGGTTAATGTAACTAAAACCACAATGTAGAACTTGAGATCTGTGTAGGAATTTAGTAATGTAAAAATTTTCAAAGATTAGCTCAAGACTGGTATTCCTACAGGTATAACCTTTTCTAGTTTGAAATGCAGTAAGTTTTAAAAACCATCACTATCAAAAGACAGGTGTGGAGTTCTTGGGATCCTCTGGGTAGAGTATCAGGTCATCTGAAACAAAATCCAAGTATATAAAAAATTTAGTGTGACAGAGAAAAAGAATTTTGAGTAAAATGTAATTTTTTCAGGGTCATCTTCAGATTTTATTTTTAATGTGAAATGTTCATTCGAAAACAATTGTGTTAACAATTAGTGTTTCATGTCTGTATTTTTTGTCTTAAATAATTTTCAGGAATATCCAATATGCTGATGATTGTTGCTGTTTTGTTGGTTGGGGTGAAACTGTTATGTTTTGATTTCTTGTTTTCCATTTGTCTAAAATTAAAAAAATAAAAAAATGAACTATCCCTATCGCAGTTCACAAGCAAAGAGAACTGAAATGCGGGTACCTTTGTTTTGGGTTTTGTTGTTAGTCTCTATCTTAATCCTCACTGAAATTCCTCAGGCATTTGCATACATACATATTTGTGCTCTGCAAATCCTTTCAAGACCAATGCGATGCCTCAGATTAAGGGAAGCCCAGGCCGAGTTCATGCTCCACCCCTCCCTGCCTGATGGCACCAACACTCATTCAGTTACACAGGACAGAAACTCAAAGTCAGCCTCTGCCCTCACTTCCTCTGCTCTTTGGTCCCCCTCTGTCACAGACTTTGAACAGTTCTACCTTCCAAAGAGTGCATGACTTCAACAGCTCTTCTTCATATTGTTGTTATCAAGGGTCTTTGAAAGTCCTTCAGGCTCAGCTCTGGAAGACTGAAGACTCTGAACTGTGACCTCTGCATCTACCCTGTCACCGAGTCTCACATTCAAAAATGGATCTTTCTGAAAATGCAAAGATTATATTTCTTCTGGGTTAAAATTCTGCAATGGCTCCTGTTGCTCTTCTGATAAAATCAAAATCTCTGCAAGGCTCCGGCCTAGACTTCCTCTCCTGACACATGTTGCACTGTCCTCCCATAGGCCTTAGTGCACACACTCCTCCTTCTGCCTAAACCTCCTTGCTATCCCCGTCCCCATACTTGCATGCACCATACCCCTACTGCTTTCAAATCCCATTCATTCTAAAAATGCGAATCGTCCTCAAATATCTGATTTCTCCTACCAGGTAAAATATATTGTCACATCTTTCTACTTGTATGTCCCTTGAAAGCCGCTGCCTTGCCTTCTTTCAACAAATATTTAATAAGTAATTTAATTATGGGACACATACACATGATTACAGGAATTGGGGATAAATAGTCAATGAGGTAAGAATTTCATTCTCATGACCTTCTATTTTATGGGGATACACATAATAAGGAAAAGCCAGCTAACAAACAAGTAAGTGCTATCAAGGAATTAAATTAGAGAGTAATCTGATAGAGGCAATTGAGGGCAGGAGGCCACATTGTGAACAGAGATGACAAGGGCTTTACTAGGGAGATGATTTTCTGAAAGGTAAGTGTTACGGTTTGTGTCTAGATGTCCTCCCAAAGCCTCATGTGGTCATGCAGGGTGAGCCTCTCAAAGGCGGCCGAGTCTGGCCTTTGTGATTGGTTTGTTAGCTAGGCCTTGAATTGGCAGTGTGAGTGCTGCACCTGCCAAGGGGCAGGAAGGAGTTTTGCTTTCCCCTTTTTGGCTCTTATTGCCTTTGGTCCCTGCCACTGCCATGAATGGCTCCTGTGCCATGCCACCCTGCCTTGGAGCCAGCTAATTATGGACTGAAACCTCCAAAAACTGTGAGCTAAATAAACCTTTCCTTCCTTAATCTTGAGCATCGGGTATTTTTGTCTCAGCAACAAGAAAGTAACCAAGACAGTGAGTGATAGGTCAGTTGCATTTACCTGTCTGATTACTAGACTAACCTGCTTCCCCCTCAATTGATAGCACTGGTTATGACCATTTTCTCAGAAATTCTATATCTTGGTGGATCCTCTACACACATTTTTTAATAAATAAGTGAATGGAAATAAATATCCCAAGTTTTACTTCAAGCCTACCTGGATTCAAATCTTGATTCTCAGATTCTACTTGGTCAATTTTTAAAACTTCTAGTCTTCAATTTTCTCATCTGCTAGTGAGATAGCAACACCTGCCTGTCAATTAAATTCATATATGTATCTCAACCTTATCAGTTTATGGTTTGACTGTCATAAATCTGAGGGTATGCATCCTTATTTTGATGTTTCTCTGCTCATGTTTAAATCAAGAATGTGATTTTTGAAAATTCAGTGAAAGCCTCTGGCATTTTGTTTTCTCATTTGTTAATTGAAATAGTACTACCTACATCACATGGTAATTTCAAAAACTGAATGAGATGTTAACTTATTAAAGAGCCTAGGTCAGTTTGGGTGATGCTAAAGAATTAAATTTCATTTTATTTTATTATAAAAGTGTACTACTGCATGCATGCTCACAGAATTAGTATCAGGCAACAGTTATAAAAAAGCTGACTTTCTATGAACAATAAGAATTTAAAATTCTGACAGCATCTGTGTATACAGTCAGAATCTAAATCACAGTTTCATGTCATAGATTCATATATATATATATATATATATATATATATATATACTTCCTGAGAATGATATACATAACTTAGATTTGTATATCATTTACAAAACACTTCTATAAATATTCTCTCCTTAGATTCTCAATAAAAAACCTACCAGGCAGGTACAGCAAGGTATAAGGAGACTCCCAATGCAGCCCCAGCAAGCAGGGGCAGTTCTCAGGTTACAGCCTCATCAGCCCTCAGTGAGCACAATGCTCCAAGCTGGCACAGGAGCTGGTAGAGGAGGCTCCTACCTTCAGCCTGGCAAGGCAGAGAAAAGGAAATGCAACCTCACTGAATGTGGCACTGGCAACACCATCAGTGGGTGACAGAAGACAGAATTTTTTACCTTCACATTCTCTTAGTCTTTTACAGTTCACTGCCTAAGCCTGCTTGGAACTTCACATTTATTTAATCCTCCCAGCTGAGAACAATCACTGCACACTTTCCCACTGACACACTTCTATTTGCTGAATGCTCATTCTTTGCAGGTTGAGAATATAAAAATTTAAAGAGATAGTGTTGAAACAACTGTAAATCATCTCCCTTACTCCATAAAAAAACAAGCTACCCACCTCAAGAATGGCTGAAAAATATTTCCAGGAAATGTATTCTACAAAACATGTGAACACTTAAAAAAAAATCAAATAAAAAAAAGAGCTAACCTGGCATTTCCACAGATCAAAATGTTCATTCAAGTTTAATCTGTGGAAAAGTAGATGAGTGTCAATGACCCAAAAGATATTACATTCATCATATTCTCCTTAGATCTGTAAAAAGAGATTGTGATACGAGTAAAAATTTTTAGTTGACCTGATTTTAAGTCCTCATGAAAAAGTAAACATGACTCAACTAATCTCTGGTTTATATCATTTGCAAATATTTCTGCTTGATGTTGAATGCTGAAAACAATATTTGGACTTTTTTTACAGTGAACAAATGATGTTTGCAAATGAAGGTAGATGAAGCGGATAGAAATAGCATATTTTCATTTTCTAAGGTTCCATGATTAATGGTTCTATGACACAGTGCCATATGGTTATAATTTGCAAATATTTTATGTTTGTGGTATCTCAACTTAGATGCAAAAAAGTTTAGAAGGGCCCAGGACTTAGCTCAGTTGGCGCAGCACCTGCTAGGCAGGTGTAAGGTCCTGAGTTTGATTCTCAATACCAAAAAAAGCTTTTCTGTCCCTTTTGGGCTAGGGCTATAGCTCATAGGCACAAATGCTTGCCCAGCAAGTGCACAGTCCTAAGTTCAATTCTTGCTATCATAAAAAATGTTTAGGAAAAAAAGTTTAGATATGATAATTACATTACCATATTCCCTGCAAATTCACACCAGAGAGAATCTTTGATTTGAACCACTGACATTTCCTTGGTCCAGGGTGAATTTTAAAATGCTATAGTAGGAATATGGAAAGGTGTTTTTTCAGTTGTAATTTGTCGGGGACCTGGCCAAGATCCCCAAATGTCTGTGAGAGGGATATGGCAAAGGATAAAATAAGAAACAAAGAAATTTAGTAATGCATGATGGGGGGGGCTGGGAGGTCAATGCCTCAGGATGCGCAGAGGCCCAGATACTCCAAACCAGCCACTATTTATTGGGTGTGTACAATGCAATGGGTGTATGCAATGATAGGAGGGGCTAGGGGAAAATTCCAAATTGGCAAAAGATTCAGAGGTTGATGACACTGCAGGCAATGGATAATCCTGGAATGACTCAAGAGGGTGGAGATGATCTTATGCTAAGAAGGATCTTACCCTGGAGTGTTCTTTTTCACTTTAGAAGTCTTAGTTTATTCTTACTAGGTGGGAGAGGTCAGCTCATCCCAAGAGTTAAAGGGTGATAGCATAATCCCAAACCTCCATTTATCTGTTAGGGAAGTGTACAAAATTAGCCATTGTGAATTCGTGATCACCAATAGAAATTAAGGTCCCAAATCAGTTTAAGTCAATGGAAAGGGAGAAAAATTTTCCTTGATGGGCTTCAGTTACTCAGTTACAAACTTTATAAGAGGAATTCCTGCCAGACAAAGTAGCACATTCCTGTAATTCCAACTATTCTGGAGGCTGAAGCAAATGGAAGCTTCAGGCCAGTGTAGGGACTAACTGAACCACTGACTGAAAAATGAAGAAAGGCTGAGAATGTGACCCAGAGTTACTGGAGTTCACTCCCCCAGGACAGCAAATAAATGAGTAAATCAATCAATCAATCAATCAATCAGAAATCCTACTTGATGGACATAAAGAGATAAGCAACCCAGTGACTGCTATGGGTCTATGGACTGCCCTGGGAGGTAAACTGATGCCTCAAAGAATGGGATTCTGTCTGCAGCCACGTGATCTTCGCAGAGGGCTCTGGGTTCCCCGAAGAAATGCAGCCCATTGACACCTTGTTTGCCACATCCTAATGTTACAGGAAAAGCGAGTTAGACAAAAATATTATAGGCAGTCAGACAGGGCTGGGCCCTCAAAGGAACCAGTGCAGAAGTTCGGATACCTTGTAACCTCTGAGGAGACAGGCGCCTCCTGCTGTGGGCCAGATATCAAAACAAAAGACAGAACAAGTGCACCCATATCCTAAGGATTGAGGCTAAATAGTTCTCTATCACCCTAAGGAAGTTAGGAGTCAGCATTCCAACCTCCTACAGAAAGGGTCACTACTGTTAAGCATCCCCACTTACTACGTGACTCCTTTCCTCATTTGTCCTTGATTTAATCAATTTTACCTGAGCAATTAATCTCATTGGTTAACTGTAGTTATGTCCCACCTTACGCCTACCTAGCAGATTCCCATTTTCCCCGCCTTGGACCCGTCTAACCTCATGGTTTTACTGTATAAAAGTCCCTAAAAATGACAGAGTCTTTGGCAACCCGCTCGGGCCCCCTTCTGTCCCTCAGACAGAAGCTTTCTTTCCCTCAATAAATATATCCTGCTCTTACCCTCCGTTGTTCCTAAAATTCATTCTTTGATTTTTAGAGAACACGAACTCGCGCCGGACATATAGTAGGTTGAGAGTTTCATTCTC